>NW_019059975.1:349052-365410 GCF_000696155.1 Zootermopsis nevadensis | reverse complement strand
CCCCCGGTACCCATTGGATAGGAGGTTGGGTTGGCCCCAGAGCCGGTCTGGACGCAGAGGAAAAATCCTCTGCCCCCGTCGGGGATCGAACCCCGGCCGTCCCGCCCGTAGCTAGTCACTATACTGACTGAGCTATCCCGGTTTCCTCGCAAACTCTTGTACTCCCACGCTCAGTCGATAACAGACGTCGTCACCTCAGAAAGATAATAATTTCGCTGTGTCGAAGCTTTGAAGGTAGTCGTAGTATTGACAACGATTTTAAACTTAAAATTATTAAGATATTGAAGCGTACATCGAAAGCAGAAGAAGGTTTCAGAAATGTCTCGCGCAGCTTAAGAGGCGTGGATTCAGAAGAACTGTTCGCGTGTTATCACTCCGTTGTGGCGGACGTACGTCAATTGGCGGCCAGCGACACAAAACTGTAAACACAAATGTTTCGTTCCAAACTTGTTAAGTGCAAATTGTAATGGCAGTTCAATCCGATTTCAATTTAAATCAAGGAGAAAATCGGTCACAGTAGCCGCAAGGCGTAAGACATGCAGTCTTTTCCCGCTAGAATACTGGGATCCTAGGTTCGAATCCAGCCTTGGACACAAACCATTTGTTCACGATTTTCACGTAATTTCAAATACGATTCGGAGATCAATAAGGGGCACTTAACATGGCTTTCCGCAAAAGTAAGTGCCTGGGAGGGATACTCCCGTGCGGATAACGGGACAGAAGTTGAGTACGACAAACGAAGATATCTCCCCGAGGCTTTTATGTGGGCTCCCACGTGCAGTAAGATTCTTTAAAGATTTGTGACAATGACCGATTCATCACAAAAACACAATGTTGGGTATTGTCCATTGTCCAAATTACAGTTAATGCACGACGTTTCGGGAGTAAAACTATCTCCCGACGAGTCGTGTATGTCAAACATAATTTTGCCCCAGCGCGCTGCACGGCCACCCGCACTGCACCAACGAGGATCGCGAATACAAGTCAACATTTTCATTTTCGACTTTTCAAAGTGATCCGGTTTAAGCTTGTTCTTCTCAACGCATAAGGACACTGGCCACTTCTTCTCTGCATAAATTTTTATTTAGCGGCGGTGCGATACAATGTAGCCACAACTGCCAATCAATAACGCAAATATCGATGGGCTCGCCCGCAGGGGCAAGTCAATCCACATGACATACGACGGTGACACTGCGTGTGACACAGCCAGCGAAATACCATTAAGGGACTGGAGTGGTTCTTAGAACAAACAGCGACTTAATCCCTAAACAGAAAGGCACAATTTATTCTAGTCTTCCCCGGTCTCCGTGGCATCCCAACAATTATTCCATTCACACACAGAAGAAGGCAATGGCAAACCACTTCTGGATCATCTGCCAAGAACGTATATGAACAGGTCCCAGTCCGAGAAAAGGATGGAAGGATCCTGTTCATATGGACCTGTCGTCAGACAGAACACTGAAAATAAAAAACACAAGAAAATATGCTACGAGCTTTGATTGCGATCTCCCTGATGATGGAGGCAGTAAATACACCCGAAACATCAGTCAGTTTCAGACTACGCAGTAGGTAACCATACTGAAAACGAATGAACGGGGTCTCGAATAGCCAACAGAGCTCGTACTTCACCTCCGTTTCAATAAATTTTGGAAACCTCACGATAAACTTTTTTCTGCGGGCTTTATCGATGTATTTTTGATGCTGCATTATTTGAGTCGCGACTTCAGGGTGTATAAATAGTCAGAAAGGTGGTTTATGCGACACGACGACACCGGACGGTGTCTGTCAATAAAGTAAAATGGCACAGTGCCAAATTGTCAATTCGGAGCTGTACATCGGGGCTCTGGTCTCCCTTCCTTCAGTCGTCCTCGGAGCAGATGCTGATTATTTATGAAGCAGTTCTAATGTTGGAGTTATCTTGGGCCATGAGGCGGGGATGCAGTTCTACAGGATTCGATTCGAACATTTTCTTTCCATCCCTTCTTTGAACGAGGTGGGAGATTATTATTTTATTTATACTTTGTGCTCGGGTCTCCAGCTAAAATTATCTAACAAATTTGATTTTTCTTCTCTCGCTTGTGTTCCACGTGTGAGTTCTTGGGAGCAGCGCTCTTTTCCCCTAGATCAGACCGGTTTTCAAAGCTGATTCCGTAACACATGCAGTGCGTGTAGTCGAGCCACCTTTGTGCAGGGAACAGCCAATTCATCTTCATGGCGTGTGTCTGGCAAGGAAGGTTTTATCTTTTACCTAAGTTTACGGCGCTAGAAGTCTCCAATAAAAGCCAACTGCAGTCCCCAAGCGAGGGGACACGGAATTTAAAGGTATCTGAAGTCATTAAAACACTGTGTAATTATTTTGTGTGTTCAACTTCATATCGGGTGAAAACTTGTGAAAACCGAAACTGAATGAAAATTATTCCTTGTAGAAATTTCAATTCATTAACATTCATAAACAAATTAGAGATCAATTAGACGTTACACTTATTTATTTGTAGTGTTCTGTCTGAGGGCAGGTCCATATGAACAGGATCCTTCGATCCTTTTCTCGGACTGGGACCTGTTCATATACGTTCTTGGCAGATGATCCAGAAGTGGTTTGCCATTGCCTTCTTCTGTGTGTGAATGGGATGCCACGGAGAAACCGGGGAAGCCCCCGGAGGAAAACTCCGTGTTGCCTAGACCACGGCCTTGCCCAACACAAGTTATAAATTCGGGCACCACCGGGAATCGAACCTGAGACCCCAGGATTACAAGGCCAGCGTTCTAACCGCTGGGGGTACGCGAACAAAAAAGATTGAATACCACTGTTCTAGCCTCCTACCCAATCGGTGTCGGGGTTCTGTCATTAGTGGTAAAGCTCACATTCATCTAGTACCGAGATCAGGAATGCGTAGAGCTATACCTCCACTCCTCAATACGCCTGCTTGGCGAGATGCTCACATTACGCAACAGGGACAACTTTACATCAACAGTACTAATAATTTCGAAAGTTAGTAATTTATAAAGGATGTCATTGGGCATAAAGATAATTACGTATTTCCGTGATATTGCGTTGTATTTAATATTTGATTCATGATTGACCAGCTTATAAGTGAAGCAGAATACATACGTGTGTACTTCTAAGCAAATACAATTTATCTCTACAAATATTTACTTACGACGCTATCAATAACTTAGACTGAGGCGTGCAATGATGCAATGATTGGTGAATTGGGACGGATAAGAAAGGAAGCGGTCGTGGTCTCACGTGAGACATACGGAAGTAATTTATCTGGAGAGACTGAGAGAAATCACGAAAAACGTCAGACATGATGTCCGTCTCCGGTGGAACTCCCTAACACGAAGCACCCAAAAAGCAAATTTTCACTTGAAACTGAGAGTCTGCTCTGCTCTGCTATCAACAATCAACTGTGCGTATCTAGGTATGGTCACTGCGTCACTGAGGGCACTTAAGAGTGAAACATAGAACCTGTTATATTAGATGTTCCAAGATGCACGCGCATCATGAGTTCGCAGAATATAGTTTAATTATTCTGCGAACTCATAACTGTAAACTCATGAATAAAACAGGCAATATCTGTCATATATTCGCAAGAATATTATTTTAAAATCAAAGTTAATTTTTTCTCATAATTTCGACAGATAATTTTTGAATATATGGATGCACAAATAATGTATTTTTTTAATACATTGGTTTTCACTACTTTGGCCATTATAAAATAAATATATTTTGTAAAAGTGTGATGAATCTCGCGGGCCGGAAAAATGTTCAAGGCGGGCCACATGCGGCCCGCGGGTTGGTCGCCCCTGCACTAACCATTCGGCTGAGACCAGGCCTTCTCTAAATGCTACGAATGCAGATATATTTTGTAAACATCGTGGCATAACACCGCAGAAGTTAGTTAATTTAAACGCTGGTCAGCTGTACAAAGAGTTCACCTTTTATTACCCTGTTTTAAAGTGTTTCCTTTTGCGTACAGGTCGAACGACTTCCGGAATCGGAAATGACGATTCTGTCATCATCTTCAGACAAATGGCGGAATATTTATAATATTTATTTAAATTGTCAGCGTTAACAAAGCAAGAGGGTTCATGGAAGGAAAAAGGATTACAAGAAATAAGCCGACAGAAGAAAAAAACTGAAAAAATACAGATGGAAAGGAGAAAGACTGTTGGCACAAGAAACTTGTCACTCGCGCTCATTTTATGCGAAGGTGTGAGGCAGGAAACTGAGGAGAATCAGCGAACAACGTTCAACAGGCTGCAGTCACAGACCTGGCACCGTGACTCTGCCAGCAGCCAAGGTGACCCTTCAAAGCTGTTTCTGCACGGGACGAGATGAAAGCCGGTACACTCATATAAGTTGTTCTTTTTGTAAATCTATCCGAAGGCGTTTTATCCTCCAATAGCATCTTCATTTGCATTTAGCTGTGCGCCATGATTGCTACTCCGTATAAACCCTGTCGCCTTATTGTCCTAATTCGTGTTCAGATATTTTAGGTGAATCTGAAGATGGCTGCCTTCTGGGTTGTTGTTGACGATGATGATGATGGCAGCAGGAACCTCTGAAAGCCATCTTCATGGTTATTCATTCAGCTGGTCAATATACCCGTATTCACGTTTGTGGAACACAGAAGCGTATGTCGTTAATCGAATTAAATTCTGCGGTGGCTTACTACTTGCTCAATCACAAGGAAACTGATCAATACTCATCACCGTCACTCACTTTCTCGCCAACGCGTTTAAGTCTCTGAGACCACTTGCATGGCGTAAAATTATGACTGTACAAATATATCTGAAGACATACACGGTCTCCCCAAAAATGTATACACACAACCATTACACGTCAGAATTGTGTATACTTTTGGGACAACCTGTACAGTCTTACATAATTATTCTTTAATAATAAACTAACTCCATGGAACAGAGCAGTTCTTGAGAAGATAATGATAGCCTACACTCGGCTAGGCAAGAAATCCCCCTCTGCTTATAAAACCCTACACCTTGTAATTGTGTTCACAGAAAACAGCCAGCCGCTCATATTCCAAGCCAGATAAATCCAATACACCAACCAACCATCTTCTTTTACTTGACATCAGTTTTAATGTCACAATCTTCCACCTAGGCACAGGCCTTCCGAGGGATTTCTTCCCTTCAGGCCGTCAAACCCAACATTTGTACGCGTTTATATTTTTAATAATTCAAATGTTAATACTACACACATTTTAGGAATCTTCAAATTATATCACAAATTTCTACCGTGCATATGCGTATGTATACACAGACTACATACGCATTTCAGAATCATAATATTAAAAATGTCTGGAGAAAACTGACTCAGCATTAAAACGGGGAGCAACTGTTTCTCCGTGATCAAGGGTTTCATGAAGGGGAACCAGACAAATACGGTAATCGAAAATCTACCGAACAATTCACGAGATTCGATCTAAAACGCATGCTTTACAGTAGACAGACACTCCTCTGAATATCGATGAGGATAAGAAATAATCGACATAAATCGTGGATGAAATACGAGTTATTCCTTTTTAGGCATTCGGGGATAGGGCAATACGCGCTGGAAGGCTCGGATCGTCGTAACTGGGCACATGCAGTGACTGAGGGCACCTGGCTTCATTTTGCATCGCCTAGGTCAGGGGTCAGCACCTTATAAGGGGCAAAGATTAAAATTCTTAGAAAACAACCCATGAAGAGCACCGTTATACAGCCCCTCCCGTCCTCAACTTATGCGAGAAAAACGTTTTACGCCACTATCTCTGTATCAGTTTATATATTTTATTTTTTCATAACCTATTCGAAGACACTAGTACTTCTGGACATATCGGGACACTCACTCCTACATCTTTGGCCGATATGTACATCTAATAACATTTAAGAAAAACAACACCTTCACCCAAAAATGGAAAAACAAACATAATGAAACATCACCAAAAAACTACAGAAATCATAATTGAGTTTTAAGTTCTTAGATATATTTTACACCTGATGATGGTTTTATAAAAACCGAAACATGTTGTGTAAATGTTCCGAAATGTAAATCGATCAATCGATATGGAACATGAATGATATTTTATTATCTTAATTATAAGAAATTTTAAATAAATTATATTGTGATCAGACGGATTAAAATAAATAATTGTTATATTTTATTTTATTTATGCAAGCCGATAGAATACAATAAGGATATAACCTCTTTCTCTGAAACTCTGACTATTCAATTACGGCATCACATACATTCAATGCAATAATTGGTTATTTACATTCTCTATGATCGTAAAACATCTGAAAGTAATTTTGTAATATAAATACACATCGCGATGAATTATGACGTGGTGAACACAATAACCAAATAATGAACATGTATAAACTAACATGGTATGCATTAATGAGTCGATTCAAAATAGCGTTAGTCACAGGGCCCCCCGCCACTGTCGTTAGGCAACAAGTCTCACACAGCTGTGTTGCGTGCGCCATAATAAGCGAGTTCAATTTCGCCCAAGACGTGTCTCTGCCTCATAAGCAATATGGCGAGGCCGCATAGCAGAGCATTATGTTGAATGAATTGTTCAGTTTCTCGCCACATTAAAAAGCGACGTCACCACTGAGCTTCAAGTGGTTTTCCTTGGAGTACAGGATATTCGCTGAGACAAGAGCATCTTCAAGGCCACAACACGAAATCGTAGCAAACATTCGCACTTTTTTCTATGTTGATCCATCAAAAGATGTCACATTCCACACCAGTTCTCGATCTAATAAATAGTGAAGCCAAAAATTGAACACAAGATTACAATCAATGTACCATTATTCAGTTAGCCGGCACCTACACTGACAGACGAATCCAAACCACACCCTCTAATCCTACTTCCGTAAGATCTGTTTTAAAATTATCCTCCCTTATACGCCTTTCGTCGGTATGCGCCATAATTAATGTCTCGTGTAGTACGTCCAACACCAAAGAGCTTGAATTCATTCATGGAGAAAAGTAACGCAACACGAAAGAAAGTTAGCTAATGAAGGCTTTTAACGTTCACGATGTCTAGACGTCTGTATGTTTATTGGACAGGACCACACAAAACGAGTTCATGGCAAACCTGTCCTTTAAAATAATAATTTTAAACTTGAGCCAAAATCGAAAATATACACAATTTCTCTTTAATCAAACGAACAAGTAATCTTTTTAATTTGTTACCATACGCACAAGCATTTTTGTACGTTTTTGGGGCGTCGAGATAAAAACTAAAAAATAAAAGACGGTACAGTAAATTTCGTCATATTTTTACTCCGACACTGAAGTATAAAATGAAATAAAAACCTGAGGACGCCCAATCGTCAGTGAACACTAGGTTGAAAAACACTATTCTAGATCAGTGGTATTCAACCTTTTTTTGTTCGCGTACCCCCAGATATAATTTCTCTTCAACTCTGTACCCCCAAAGTTGTTGGTGTATAATTCAAGTTATACATAGTATATAATCTACATCTAAAATAAATTAAATAAATTACATTACTGATTATTCAGTGTTTATCACAAAATAATTTATTTTTTTAAATTCCACGTACCCCCTAATATGTCTTCGCGTACCGTCGGGGGTACGTGTACCCCAGGTTGAATACCACTGTTCTAGACAACACAAACCTCAGAAAGCTAAACGTAATTTGTGACGAAAAATAGAGCATAGCACAGCAGAGTGTTTTGAGAGAGATTACCCATATTAACCACCGATAGGCTTCGCGTATACCTGTCCCGGCAAAAGATCTCTTTTAAAATGAAACCGTCTCCAATAATATCACAAGACGTTGCGCGCAGGAGCCCAGAGACGGTGGACAACGAGGGCTTCCAGGTCGGCCGGCAGCGTACCGTTCGTTGTGCGGACCGGATACGAAGCTATCGCAATTGACCAACACCTCAACACAGATCCTCTCGAGGATACAGCGGATGCCATCATCCGCGAAGTGACTACCTATCGGGACAACGTACAAGTAGCTGACAGGTTGAAATCCCGGGCACGTCTGACTTTTCACGTTGAGCGCTGTACCACATTTCTCGCGATTTTAATTGCGAAACTGGGACTTGAGTTTCTCAGGGCAATGAGCACGAAGACCGCTGTCTTCTAGGTTGTAGCGCCGTGCAGTCAGGTAGACGTTTGCCAACGTTTCAGAGGTCGCTGGTAAACTTCTATCAGACCACATGGCGCTACAACCCAGAAGAGAGCCATCTTAACTACGCGTGTCGTGTTGCGATTGCGCACAAAATGTTCACGGGGCCCCCACCACCCAATTTTCATCGGGATTCGGCTAACACTTTTGAAAAAGTCACTCCCCACCTGCAGATACTCTGTACCACACAAAATGAGACCAGAGGAAAATGCCGCTCCGAAGAAATACTACGCAGTTTGGTTAAATGCAGCAACAAAGAGAAATCGGTTGTTTCTCCGTAGTTGGGGGGCGGCAAATCTGCAGGAAGACTTAGTCGATAACTCTGCTCGGCGGGCAGGTGGGACAAGACAGGGCAAGCGCAGAGAGTATCCTAGATCTATACGCGATGTCAGGTCCCTTTCCAGCTTGGGCGTAGTGTTGTGCAGCGACGCACTTTTAACATCGGATCAAATGACGTCAGAGCAAAGCGCACAAAACTTTCTGAATTTGTAAAACGTGTACTACACTACCATACATGTGGCCAGGATACAGGAAGTACGTACTAACGATAATTCTTGTCGTCAGTTTGACGTCCGCATAACCTAACCAACCACAGTCCATGGGGAAAATGACCTCGAGGATGCAACAGCCGCTTAGCTGATTCAAAAATTACCGGCCTTTTATGGACTCCAAAGGATCATGTTAACAACAGTCCGCTACTGGTCTCTATCCTCATCCAGATGAATCAATGGCCTCCCAACCGATTTAAGTTCGATTCATTTTAATAATATCATCTCATATTCACCCAGGTCTTTCCAGCGATCTGACATCCAGATAATCTGAGCTAAGTGGACGAACACTATGTAGCTGGTAAGCCAACCGAAGTTCACAAACGAAAGATTTCTCGACAGCATCAAGTCGCTGTTAATGAGATTGCTTAACCACAGCAAATAATTTCTCACAGACAGAATAACATGTAACAGCCGCGTGGTCAGTAATCCTACTTCGTATTCTGCGGGTCCCGGTTTCAAATACCGGCCGGGAGATCGTCTATCATGACTGAAGTTTATCGTTGTTTAACTCTGTTCTTCCAGAGGGGCACGCCAGCTTCCTTCGACATCCTTCTGAGTTCATTATTATTAATTGTACAACAGTCTAACCAACTGCAAGCGCTGTTAAATAAACGAAAAATAAATAAATTCAAAATCAATGTCGGATTGAAGAGGTCCATACAAGACTTGCAGCTTATTTGCATAAAAGCATAAACAGTAAAGTCCAGAGGATCAGAAAACGTGGCGAATGCGTTACAAAGTTGGAAAGTGAATGTGTGTCGTTCCCGGGGAAACTGTCATGGAGCCTCTGTAAAATAACAGGCAAGAGTTGAGAGGTCAAACCACGAATCAGAGTTCAGTGCTGGGCAGCGGTGGCTGTGTATTGATTGCCCAGAGTTGCGCTGTTGGTTGTGACGCACCAGGAACAAGTCAGCGGCATCTTCACGTCACTTCAGTTCCCTGGCTATGTGGCGTGCTGACGACGTACGAGTACAACAAACACTACCACGAGGGCTGCTCCCGGCTCATAGTACGCCACGTATTTCGTTACCAAGAAGCCACAGCTCAGGTGGGTTAGTCACCGACTTCTCCCTGCGGAAACCAGGGTTCAATGCCAGGTCAATAGTTACGGAGGACAAAGTGACACTGGGACAGATTTTCTCAGAGTCATTCCGCTTACCCTCGTCAACATCATTCCATCTCTGCTCCATTTTAACACCATCTGGGAGATGGACAAGGGCGTTCTTTCCGTCAACATTATTTTGTTAATCGTTTCATTTCCAGTCAAATAACCACTCACAATACGATGATTAATAACCTGAAAGGACAGTAGACGCGAGCTAATTCTTCAGGCATTCGTCTGAGAGAACGATTAGTTTAGGAGTCAGAAAACGTGCAAGCTCTGTTCTTTTCAGTGTCCCTAGTTCGTCAATGGCGACAACACCTAGAATTTTTCGCTTTTCCCCTGCCCTTACGTGAACTGTTCAACACAGATATAGGGTGGGTTCACTTGCACGTTTTGATCGCGTGCTCTGTCCACAAAATCAAAAGGTACAAGGAAGGCCGCTGACGTTTCTACATCATTACACAGCATTTCTCTCTAACAGGGAAGGAAAAACGTCACTCATGCTCTACAGACAATGCTACTGACCCCACACAAATTGCGTCCTAAGGTCAGGCGTCGTGATACATCCCAAACGAACAAAATATACAAATTACAAAATATTACACGGAAAATCCTTTTTTGCAGTGAAGGCCTACGAGAAAGACAATCACAAAGAAGGTATTCAGGAAAGACAGTACACCAAGCTCCTGTCAGCAATACAGCCGAATCCGCCACTGCCACGTGACCTCCAATACCCCGGCAATCACGACGATATTTGTAGCGGTGGCAGCGACCGGAATTACACCAGAGCGACGACGGCTACAAGGCAGACAACGTCTGAGATGCCTCGACCTTCCACACGGCACAACGCCGTCACGAATTTCCATACACACGAGAAGTAACCATTTCCTCGGCGTCCAATCGCACCACACAGAAAGTTGTTACAGCCTGGCATTAATTTCGATTATCCTTCCAGGCTAGGACGAGAGTCGGGATGGGTCAGTCGGTAAACCGGATACAGATTCGATTCTCGCCAAGCGCAGATATCGTTCTCGTCACCCACATAACTGACTCTGGGGACAATCTATCAAACGGGGTACTGGAGGTCCCTTTCCTGAGGGCAGGGCAACTTCACCTTCGAGGCTACTAGAAGACTTCAAAATTGTCCACGACCATACAACTTCATTTCACCACGCCAGCCCGAGACCAAAAACTTCTCCACAGCACTTACGTAACACCGCCTAGATTTCTAACACAAATGGATACAAACTACCATAAAACTTAAGTCGCTTCCTGCAGATCTGTGATTTTTAACCTCTGCGGTGCTTATCCTCCTCAGGGTTAAACAATAAACCTGAAGATTTCATACGCCAAAGAGGTCGAGAACAACTGCGCTGGACAGAAAAAAAAACTATTATTTAACAGAGACGTGTAGCTGGCCAGTCCAGTACCCCATGAAATACGTAAAACTATCCCTCAAGGGGTAATTATACCCAGGTTAAGAACCAGTGTTCCAGCTGAACACCTCGTAATGTATCTTGCACCACGAAGCAGACGACAACTGCTTCTTCCTACATGAATTTAAGCACACGAGGTTACAAGTTTCCGAGAACGAACTCCGTTTCTGTACAAGTGGCAATGTCTGGTTAGCATGCAGAAACCTGACTGTCCCTCATTACTGGTTTCAGCAGTATAAACGTCGAATAGCCGCAAAAGAAGTGATGACGAGTCTGCAGACGTCATGATCGCGACTGTTTTTTCTCCTACGGTCATAAAAACATTTTACTACTGACTGGGTTAGATGTTTTGCCCAATATTTTTACCATGGCGAGTCAGTATTTCCGTTTCTCTCTCAGAGCACAGCCAACATTTCAAGCGATGCGAAAGAAAATTTGCTGAGGCCATCACAGAACGTACCCGCAACTCACCAGCTTTCCTGTGCAGAGAATCTTCCTTTCATCGCAACATGTGACACATGCTTCGAGCAGAGACGAATTGTCCTGACCTGTCCAGGGGGAAACTAGTGTCTGAAAAATTAAAACGTGTTATTCTGCCTGTAACCTACTTGGCTACGGGAACGGAGGCCGATTTTCTGGCCAATCGAGGCATCCTCACACAGTAAACTCTGCTTTGCATTTCTTAAACTCTTGAAGCACGAAGTTCATCTAGACATAAATTATATATGCGTCTTCATTGGGAAAAAAAAATAATTAAAGCTGTTTAAGGGTGATCGCTGCTTATTAAGGCCACACTCTGGACAAAATACAGAGTTATCGAGTGTTAAAAAAGATGGTGCATATAGTTACCAGTCATTTCCGGAAACGCGACCTCCCATTTCGAGCACAGTATCATGCGGATCATGACTCCATACCGGAATATTAACTCTTGTCCAACTATTCAACAGCCGTCAGTAGACTGTTGTAAAATAAATTAAGCAAAAATGGAATATCGAACATTTGTGTGAACATATTTACACGTCAAAGCAATAAGCATGATTGTTTCTACTTCTGGAAAGAAAAAATAGCACTAACCCACGACGAAAGGCACCTTACCAGCAATTTTCGAAATTCCAGAAGTTAATGACCTAATGCAATGCATTACACAGGACATTTAACATTTGCAGAGGGCGGGGGCGGAAGGGAGGTCAATATGGCGCTCTGCGCACGCGCTGCTCGGTACTACGATTTCAAATAACATTTCTCAGTTCTACGCAGAACGTACTTGCCGTCCCGTTGCATAAACCAAGCCGTAACGAGCCGAGCCAAAATTACTATGACGAGCAGACGGCAAGTAAACTGACGCCGACTATACTTAAGCTCTCTTTGCTTTCAGGTTAACTGTGTGTCACTTGTGATGTACACGTACCCGCAGCTTGGATGTTGCTTCCAATGTAACTTTTTAGATCCCTTTCAGTTTGTTTGCTTGTACATTTAACTACGTAAAGTAGCTATAAAAACTTAGCGTCTAGCTGATTCCTAAGTACATAATATTTACTGTAAAGTTTAACACATTACAGTGCATTTGGTGCTGTGGTAATCCGAACACACTTTAAGGACCAGAAATACAACCTCCCAGACAGTAATAAACCACAAATAAATAAATAAACAGACCGAACCAGAGTTACGGCTGGAACGCCTGCTTCGTGTTCCAGGGGTTCTGGGTCCGATTTTCGTATCGGAGGGAGGCTATCTATTTTCGTGATTTTCCCTGTCTCTCCAGGTAAATTGCGAAGAAGTCCAGTCTATAAGAAACACAATGAGGTCATGGGTTCGAATACGACGTGAGGCTACAATGTCTGTTCGCGCCTTCTTGTGTTCGCGAGTGCAGCTGTTACATTTCACTTCGTTCGGACGTCAGGACGATAAGATGGCAACACGGCCGTTAAACCATATTGTTTCGTAATAAAAGTTGAGGAGATGGAATGTAATTTTAATACTGTAAACGTTATTATTATTATTTAGTGTTCTGTCTGACGACAGGTCCATATGAACAGGATCCTTCCCTCCTTTTCTCGGACTGGGACCTGTTCATATACGTTCTTGGCAGATGATCCAGAAGTGGTTTGCCATTGCCTTCTTCTGTGTGTGAATGGAGTAATTGTTGGGATGCCACGGAGAAACCGGGGAAGCCCCCGGAGGAAAACTCCGTGTTGCCTAGACCACGGCCTTGCCCAACACAAGTTATAAATTCGGCACCGCCGGGAATCGAACCCGAGACCCCAGGATTGCAAGGCCAGCGTTCTAGCCGCTAGACCAACGTGGCCATCATTTATTTATTTCGTGTTCTGTCTGACGACAGGTCCATCTGAACAGGATCCTTCCATCCTTTTTCTCGGACTGGGACCTGTTCATATATGTTCTTGGCAGATGATCCAGAAGTGGTTTGGCATTGCCTTCTTCTGTGTGTGAATGGAGTAATTGTTGGGATGCCACGGAGGAAAACTCCGTGTTGCCTAGACCACGGCCTTGCCCAACACAAGTTATAAATTCGGGCACCGCCGGGAATCGAACCCGAGACCCCAGGATTACAAAGCCAGCGTTCTAACCGCTAGACCACCGTGGCTTCTGGTTAATGTGAACGTATAGCTTCTTAACTCCGGGCATAAATAAAACTAGCGATCAGCTTCACACACCGACCGTTTTAACACTAGGAAATGAGCCCTCTGTACCCATTAGACAAAGCCCAGACATTGAACTGACTGGGCTGACCTGGCTACTAAGTTTCCAAAAAATTTCCTAAGCATAACAACATGCAACGAGGAAATCATTAAACATAATAAAGTATGAGTTAGTTAACGTAACATAATTACGAAGGCAACGAATGTTGAAAACTGGAGTTGAGAATTTCGCGCCTCCTTCGCTACAAACTTCCAGGTTTACACCTGGCCCACCACGCAACTCCGCGCATAAATCCATTACATAAACACTAAAACTCCGCGCTATAATAACATAGGAATTGTTATAGGTGACTAATTTATGCAGATTGCATCTCGATCGCAGTCCCACCGGATTTACAATACAAAAGTTACTTAAAACGCAAATATAGGCCACACAAGAAACACGCATTGACACGCCCGATTCCCCTTCTCTACCGGGGGGGGAAGACGAAACGTGCGGAGTTTTATAAAACCCTGGACAAATGTCTCTTATTGTACCACGAACCTGCAACGTTGTGCTGATGGTGATTGTAGGTGAGGGGTACACAGTGCAGGGCCCGGGCGGACCAACGTCGGTGTCGGGTCTCTTCGTCGTCATCACTACCTCGTTCCACGTCCTCGCCCAAGTAGTGAACCTTCTCGTATCGGTCGAGATGCCTGCAAACACAACAACAGAAATAAGGGCGCTCTCGTCTTTAATGAGACTACCAGTAGTAATGTCAGTGGTACTCAGCATTTTTTGTTCGCGTACCCCCAGATATAATTTCTCTTCAACTTTGTACCCCCAAAGTTGTTGGTGTATAATTCAAGTTATACATAGTATATAATCTACATCTAAAATAAATTAAATAAATTACATTACTGATTATTCAGTGTTTATCATAAAGTAATATATATATTTTTTAAATTTCACGTACCCCCTAGGATGTCTTCGCGTACCCCCGGGGGTACGCGTACACCAGGTTGAATACCACTGGTAATGTCACGAACAAAAGTAGGTCGGATCAGACTTGAGGTTCTCATGTCCGTAAAAACGTCGATGTCGGTCTTCCAGATAGACACGAAGTGCGGACATAGAAGACACACAGACGTTTCAAGAGGAACATTGTCTCTTCAGCCCTGACGACGGAGACAGCATGTTCCTCCGAAATGACATCGACCCACAACTCCACATGTCATTACAGCACACATAAATCTAATAATTAAGAAAGCTTGTTTCACCTCGCGCAGCAAAACCCTGCAAATTCCGTTGCCTACAACGGATATTACTGTAATCGGGGCGAATCTGCGCGTCTCAGAACCGTTACAAGTAACTGGCAAGGGAACCAGAGGGGAGGGGGGGGGTAGCATATAAGGAGGCACATACTGTCAACACAATAAACATTATTATATCCGGTGAATAGTAAAAAGTATGCAGCTCCTCATTATGCAAGTTCTTCCACGCCCCAGACGCTTCACACCCTTTCTATCAGTAATTATGTTTCCGATGTGTGTACAAGATTCACTCACGGACGGACGGACTCATTACAATTCATACACACGCTGAGAAAAAACTCCTGCACCTGACGGTGGTTTATTTAAAATAGGTGGAGTCCCGCATCTTGTGAGCCGTCGATCAAACGCATATTCCCCGACCTGTATATTGTTACATATGTGTCCTCCACAGACCTCATGCGGGTAGGTTTCTAGCTTTATACCAGGCGGGTCCACAGCTGGTGATGACACCCACAGAAACCAGAAAGCCTACCGCGTTCCTTCCATATCCATTACATAACACGACTGAAATTTCATTTATTGCTCACGGACAGCAACAGAAATTGAAGACGGGTTGTTTATTTGAAAAATGAGGTGCTCATCAGAATATTTCTTGTACACGGCTCATATACACGAACAAACATTGTCGGCAAACAGTTGACAAACACGTTTCGTCACGGAGATTTCAGGTTCTCATGGCGGCGAGTACAAAGTCTGTTGCATCGTGTGCTCTGCTAGAATTTTGCCTCCCATCGCCCTGATGATAGACAGCACGCACCTCTAAAACGTCGGTAAACAAGGCGCAATAACCCTGACGACAGCCATCTTCGACATCACTGCCATTTCTACTGCTCTCAAAACAACAACAGATGCTTACAAGCCAAGAACCCTTAGTTCCTACAAACGCAAAGAGACAGGTAAACTATTAATTCCACCGAAGCGATTCCGTGGCGACGAGGACGGCTGGCACAACATCCTGTCGGCGAGCAGGGCAGCAAATACTTTCGCCGTCCCTGACCTAGCTCAGGCCGAATCAGTGCTCCAAAGAGCGACGACCATTACCAAACCGCTCCGTCCCGCGGTCGAGACTTCACTGAGACTATGGCACGGACGGGCTGTGCCGCGTAGGCAAGCAGTC
>NW_019059975.1:330910-341568 GCF_000696155.1 Zootermopsis nevadensis | reverse complement strand
GACTGGTACCTGTTCATATACGTTCTTGGCAGATGATCCAGAAGTGGTTTGCCATTGCCTTCTTCTGTGTGTGAATGGAGTAATTGTTGGGATGCCACGGAGAAACCGGGGAAGCCCCCGGAGGAAAACTCCGTGTTGCCTAGACCACGGCCTTGCCCAACACAAGCTATAAATCGAACCCGAGACCCCAGGATTACAAGGCCAGCGTTCTAACCGCTAGACCACTATTTTCTACACGAGCTACATGACTCCTTGGAAGTGATCGGCCCATCGAGAGACGTCTACCTACACACGATTACACACAAGAGAAAATCTCGGGTGCGATGCAGAGATGGCATCTTGCCCTTCGTTGTTACTACCACTGCAATTATGAGAAACAGTCTGCAGAATTCCAGAAGCGCTAATGGTTCTGGATCAATAATGACACCACATCGACTCTGAGACGCACTGAGCATCCTAACACTAAACTGATCATTCACGTCCATCTGGTTCTAGGTTAAGACTTCTAACTTCCTTCTCACATTCAGTCCACGGGACACAGTATGAATCTCACAATCTTTTACAAGTTCTTCCAATGGCTAAGAATTGATGGAACTAAATCTCCACTCCTCCATACGTCCTCGTGGCATGATACTTCTTAATCAGGCGGTGGAATAATATTACATTTTAACAGTGAAGTCACGTAGCGTCGAATGAGGTCAGATTACAATTTCGTGGAGCGCACAGGAAGTGATAGGTTTCGCCTGAAAACACAGGAAATTAACGGAAACCTTCAGCCAGGATAGTCCATAATCTGGTCGAGGTTGGTTACACACACACACACACCCGGTGCCTCATAAATACGTAACCGCTGGGATTTGAGGAACTCACGGAGGTAAAACATAGATTGCGTTCTTTTAGGTTGTGACACCGCGTGATCTTGTAGGTGGTTACCGAAACGTCGGTAATCTCCTACGAGCACACGGTGTCACAAAACAAGGGCACTATTGACATCCGTCAGAGGCGTTAATACTGTGGTACCACGGTCAGCGTGGTTACTACGGACCATGGACGTTTCGTCACACGGCACATCATGTCTTGATACAAGAAATCACCATGAATGACATAAAGTCTTCGAGGAACAAGGCGCTCTTCCTGTCAGCTGCAGGAACCAACAAACAATTTCCTGGGAACCCGACAGCGTATCCCACAAGAACGCTAATATAAACCTTTCCTGACAGATAATCCACTTTTCAAATCGTACTTCCTTACCATCAATTTTAATATTATACAATAGTTAACCTTGTTGGAATGCGTGTTTAATGTGGCGGATGATTCACAAAATACACATCAAGGTCAATCAGCGCAAACAGGTTCTGGTTACACTGAACGTCCCAACGGAGGAGAATTTTATTTTGGCCGCGGTTATGAGCGAGTGTAAGCCACAACTAACTGGCTAACAGTGCATTTTATATGATCTGTTCTGCTGTGTTCCAGTGTATGGAGTACCACTGAACCACGAAAGACAGGAGACATTATTCTTGTCAGTGTTAGCCGGGCCAACGCGGTTAACACGAATCATTCTCCGTCATGTCACAAGCACAGCTTCGGCGTAATTTGCATTCATTGCCCCACGAACATTATTAATGAAGTTACGTCATGCTTTAATTTATCTGATGCTGACCTGAGGTAGATCTGCTTAAGCCCCACTCCGCAGTTGGCGCATTGTTTGGGCAGGGAGAAGTGTTCCACCAGCGACTCCCACTCATTCCGACTGTTCACCTGAAACAAACAAAAAAACAAATTCATTTCATGATCTGAGGATTTCACAGCGGCGAGTATGAAGATTCCTGTCTTACGTGTCGTTGCGCCGTGTGGTCTGGTAGATGTTCACCAACGTTTCGGAGGTCCACCGGGTCTGGAAGAGGTGCGAACATTACCAGAACAGCAACACGGTGCAATATCAGAATCACCCAAATCGCAACACATGCGGGCACGTGCAGGCAACAAGACGCAGCATCCATTATCAGCGACAAGGAGGGGAGAGAGAGAGAGAGAGAGGAGAATGCCTCCTTCTACTAGTAACCTTCCCCTACACGTCCGATTGCTTGCGGCATCTCCCTTAACACCTCGGAGAGATCGAAACCTGCACGGACGTGACCCTGACCTTGGAAGCACAAGGCCAGTGCTCGTCAGGACCGGATTGGATTTTTCGGAAAACTCAGTGGAGGCCCAGTTTTATAAAAGTCGGTGTCAAACGATTTCTGATAAATCCGACCGCGAAATGAACGGCCAACCTCCTTCCTCGACAGCAACGTCGGGATCATTTCACTGGCGCCTCCAGCACGTATCTGATGCTCACGAAATTTCTACCAAATTCGTTCATTTCTTGATTCAACAATTTTTTTTTCCAAATACGATTACGAACTGCTGGCTGAAAGGACATGAAAGTGAGAGGTCGTGGTCTACTTTAAGTTACAATCCCAGCGTCTGCCAGCAGAGACTGCCGTAAAGTTCAAAATCTCACACGAAGTTTAAGTTCTGATGCCGCGGCGAAGTTACCGATGACGGTCATTAGGTTGTGACGTCGTGTGGATCTGCAGGTGGACACCGACGTTTTAGGGTTGAACATCGATTCACGCCCTTATGTGACGGTGCTAAGCACAATCACAGCTTTGTTTACCCTTACCAGTCGCCAAGCTGCCTAGTCTTAAGGGCACTGCAGAGTCCCAAATCTCCAGACGGAATTTGGCACCTGCAGGTAATAATTTCCCAAGACCTTGAATGTTAGCGAGGATGACTTGCGCAATTATTATAAGTGTCATTTTCGTACAGGCCATCCCGAAACAAACGACCTATTGAAAGCGCGATCTACAAGAGAGATAAAAAGCCATCCCTCTTATCAGAACTGTCTGCAGCTGTTACAAAGCTACTGTACTGGCATTCTCCTAAGCAATAAATTACTGTTCTTCGTGAAAGCCAGTCTATTGGAAAGGGGGGGGGACATTTCTCAACAAGGATACGTATTCAAATGATGGTTACAGTGAACAGGTTTGTCAATACTGCAGCGCACGCCTTGTCACTTCGGTATATTCTAGAGAGAGAACGTGTTTTGGAAGACAGCGACTGTGGGTTAACAATTCTGTCCTTACATTTACTGGACAATTATTTTCCATTTTCACCTTCAATGCTAGTTCACCACACTTCAGATTTAGAAACATTGCAACTAATTTAATCCCACTAACATTCTAACTTTCACCTCCATTTAAAATTAAAGAAACTGCCTGTCTTGTTACAAATGTCATCCCTTACTCCTTTGATACGTCTCAAAATAATTCACTTTAATGTTTGCAATACATTTTACCACCTTTTAAGATGTGGGTTCAACATTCATCCTTATTTACCTAATAACGGGCCGCGCAAATATAAATTAAGCAATTTATTGAAACTTAATAACAATTTATTGAAATGCTACCAACCACCCGCAAAATGAATCACATATCACTTACTACTTGTACAAAGGGTTGAAAAGGAAACCTTGGTTTACAACATAAAGAGCTTAATACGTCATCAGGTAGTTAAACAAATCTAAAACTTCTTGACGATGGTGAAGAGTCAATTGAATAAAATTTTTGGATATTATCCATCGTCTAGTAAATATAAAACGTAAAACGACGTTTCGGAGATGGGGCTCTATCTCAGTCTTCAGGTTCCTACTCAGTTGGGCCCACTATTTCCGGACAAAGTAAAAAAGTGAAAGTCCCGGAATAAAAAGGCATTACCACACCATCCATCCGTGGGACGTAAAAGAATAGTATGAGGAAATAAAAATTCATGAACACGATAAAGCCAAGAAACAAAAGCTCACAGAAGGTGGGAATAAATACACATGAATATCAGCTCGAAACTCGATGCCCAACTTGGATTTCTTCAGAGATTACAGGTATCCAAATAGGAGATAAAGGTAGTTAAACGTAGAACATGTTTAAAGCAATTATTCTGCGGGTCTAATTTCAAATTGCACGGCAGGAGTATCAAATAAGAAATACATCTATCCAGAAAACATGACAACGGCAGCGAATTACAAGGGGGCAAAGCACGACTTTTAACCAAACGAACGCCGCTAGAACCTCTTCGTGAAAGAGAGAGAGAGAGAAAAACGCTCCTTGTCAGCAGCTGTACACAGAGGAGGCCTGACCAGAATAGTGAGTGAGTGATGACAACACCGAATTTATTCCTGAACAGAAGACGGTGTTCGAGCCGCAAGCAATTTCCCAGTCTTCCTTCACCTGACAAGTCCATTATCTATCCGACTGCTTGCAGATCAGTTGACCTTAACAGCACTTTTAAACACCAACAAAATCTTTTTATCCTGTAACAATTACATAAATCAGCGTCAAACGTAAATCCGACGAACTGAGGGCAAATTCGAAACAGATCACTCTCAAATACAAGTCACGACGCGTTCACGATAAAAAAACAACCTAACTTGTTCATAAATGCCTTTCAGGCCTAGACAACGCTCCAATAGGAGATTTGCGGACGTAGAAAGTCTACTCAGCCCCACCCACCTGGCTTCACCGCGCCAAAGAAACGCTTGCAAAATATTAAAGAAACAAACACAATGAAGTGAAATCACAGCTTACTTTCACTCGAATTCCTTGCATAATTATCATTTCAATTTCAAGTCGTATTTTACACCCCCGACGAAACGCGTCTGGGCCACAAGAGATTCGGGCGGCAGAATGGTACATGCAACAGGTAACACTCAGCAACGGGATGCAATTAATCAAAACGCTTAAAAACAATCGATTATCTAACAAGAACAACATCCCGTCGACTCCTCACAACTCGCCTGATTTCCACGCCGGCCTCGTCACAGAGGCACTTACCGAGATGTTCTGCCGTCGTAAAACTGCTTGGAGCAGCATTACAACGTGATGACTCAGCCGCCGAACATCTTCCTTCCAAACGATTCGCCATGTACCAGAAGTTCATTTCATGCACAGTCTAACCCCGTTACAGCGCCACGCATTGTCTACATTGGCGTCAAAACTGGGCTGGCGGTAAATTGAAATCATTCTCTTTTCCTCATAATATCTACATGGCGCGGATTTAAGAGTTATACCACAAAAGGGAGATATCGTTGACAATATTTTGCTGGCTTTCACCGGGGCATAGCCTCTCTTCCTTCACCAACGCTTAATTAAATCTGCCCTCTTTTCCAGGTCAGGCAAACCAACAGATTGTGGTTACACAGCAATACCCAGCTGCTACTGGCGATTGCATTCAGAGTAAAATGAGTTTGCGTCTCTTACTGAATGATCTGTAATTTTTGCGACATATTTCTTGGAACGTTACCTGTTAGTACTGCAAAGATATACCAAAGAAAGCATACATATTTGGTAACGTGGCCAACAAGCAGAGAGATTATAATATTTAAAACGATCTTTGAGAAACTGACTGCAATAATTTGGATAGACTAACAGGTCGTAGTCTTCAAGGGTTCCTTAGAAACCGAGGAACACGTGTTCGTAAAGCTGATTCTTCTGGTTCAGTTCCCGGAACATGCAATTCGATTATTACAACAGCCATGTTTTAAGTCAACATGGCAGATGCCGTGTTGCGAAACTCTCTTAAAAAACGAGTAAGAAATTCAAACTTGTAATTCTACAAAGTTATATAATCACAATTGTTTATTCACGTATTGGACGTTTAACCGGAAACAGGAAAACCACCGACATAAACCTAACTTAACTGGCAAGACTTGAAGCATGACGTTCCAGCTTCACAAACTGAAAAATGGATTTCGTTTAAGTGTCTCCGCCACTGACTTCCCCTTACACTCCAGCCAGCGACGTTAAAACCGTTCGACAAGACCGAAAAGAATCTTGCGGGTACTTTTATGACTCCGAGAAGAGGATATCACATCACGACATCAAGGCTGGATCAAAGGAAACGGAAAACTAGCCTTTTAAAATCTAATTACAGGCTGGTGAGGCATTGGTGTGGTTCCTATAAAGCTCATCACAAAGAACTTCAAGGTGGCTTAAACCTACACGTGGCTCTCGAATGGGCTGAACGATAAGTTGCCTGAAGAATTTTGATGGAGATAACTTTAACAAAGCAGCAACGTACAAAATCGAAAACGCGGAAAGACGATAATCCTACGAATTTTAACAAGCAACTGGATAGTTAAACGTGTGAAACTGATTTTACTCAGGATGTTATCCGATCACACACGAGTCCCCAGCAGAGTTTATAATGTAAAATAAAAAAAAATAGAGGGATTTCTTGTTTTACTAGTAATGTTAGCGGTGTTCAATATTACGTCGCGAAAATAAAGGCGAGATTTCAGGTTCTCATGGCGAGTATGAAGACGACGTCTGGGATATTGGTAGAAACCGATCATCAAAGTGATTCTGTGGACGCAAACAGAGAAGACGTCATCAGTCTTATCTTCGACACTAACAAATGAAATTAAAAACTGCCACTGGAAATCGACATTAGACGTAGCTGGGAGAACTTAGGTCCAGTGGACTCACCTTAATCCATTCACCATTTTGACATATCACTTTAAGAATACCCTTCTGAATATTGTCTTCACTTCTGAGCCCGAGTTATCCAAGCGCTATCTTAGGTTCAGATTTTATAATTAAAATACTAGGAATTGTTCTAATTAAAACATTTCTTCTCCCCTCATCCATGTTGTCGGGGTCATTTTACTTTGAATTTCGCAGCTGCAGCTGATGTCAACTCCCCTCGGCAAGAAAACTTTCAAGACCTCTCTAGTACAGTCAAAAGGTAGCCTGCGAACAATTCTAGAAGGGAATACCCCTCTCACAACAAACTCTTGATCCCTTCAAGACGACAACATAAAACTCGTTTCTGTCCTCCAGGTACTTCGGTCCAATGATCAACAAAAGCAGGACTTGGTGCTCTCTCCTCTGCCTCACAAGAGAGAGAAAGACAGAGAACAACCACACCACGTCTCCGCACAACACCAACCACTTCGTGCTTGCGTAATTATGCACGTCCTGATAGCACGGAAATCCATTAATTTGTTTTCAAAGACGTCCGTCCGGCCTCTGCACTGGTAGGTGCATAGCCGGAGACGAAGCCAGCCATCGTCTACCAAGTCGGCTTCATAACTCGCAGTGAAGAGGACGTGGATATGTGATCTGACGGAACAGAACACTGCCAAGCGAGCCAGAATTCAAAACGAGGCTACGAGAAACTGCATACTTCACATTGGATGACAAACAAAGTTTCACACCAGTACAGAAATTAATTACATCTTATTATTTACAATATGAGGTCACAGGTCAAATTTTGTTAACGTTTATAACACTGAACGCACAAAGAAAATATCAATCCATTTAAATCGTATCTTGAAGCCAAAATGAAACACAAGTTCTATTTTTGAGTTATTTCAGCCGAGAATAGATTGCTGCATAACAGTTCAACCGGAAAAATAAAATATTGAACGCTCGATATGACGCAAAAGCATGCAAGAACGATTTAGACAGCGACTTTATGTTAGGTTACAACTACTGTGCATGGACTGTGGACAAACAGATGCCAATTCTCGTTTGGAAGTACGACGGGCCATTTGAATGCGAACACATCAATCAAGACCAGCCAGATTTCCAAACAAACCTACTTTATTTAACGTGTAAAGGTTTTATAGACCGACATATACAGAGACTTATATTATATGACAACGCTGAAGATGCTATGTACTTCAACCGAAGGGCAGAGGTAAGTGAACAATCCCACAGAATGCCAGTCTCGTGCGTTACCACCGAGCTAATCCTCTCGGGTCGAGACGTTCAGTACATGAAATATCGATTAGAACTTGTAAGAGCACGGAGTTACAATGCAGTGATATGGAATAAAATCGGATTTCCCCAACAACTTTTGGTCTGTATCTCCGATATCAATTTCATTAACATCGGTTACGCACCGTAGTTTAGCTTTTAATACTACTTCGGAATATCACGACTTCTCCTTACGCGTTCCTTTTACGAGCTTCGTGTGAGGAAGGCATAAATTTTTTTTTACAGCCGTGGCTCTACAGACGCAAACCACATGGAATAACAACGTCTGCCATGGCCACAAGATCAGACGAGCGGTGCGCACAAACGCGACATAAAGGCTAGATAAGGATGAACCAGTTTCACCTTACATCACTTCATTATTCCTGAGAACCTATAGGTTACGGCAACGAACAACTCTTTCAAAAGAACGTTATTCATACAATTTCTTCCTAAATTTAGTCTTTTCTGACAGTAAGAAAAGACGTTTGTTCCCCGCTTCCCCGAAAAGCAACGTTAGCTTACTGTATCATACGTAATGTCGAGTCCATATGGTTACAGCTGACGATCAACGCGGTTAAAACAGAAGCTGTTTAATTCGGAATGCGCCAAGGATGTTTATTTTTCAAAAAAACACGGGCTTGGGCACAACGACGGAAAACAGTAGCTTTGGTTGTCGATGTTTGTATTCTGGGTTATAACGCCATATGCTCCTGAAGAGAGAGGCGGAACGTTGCTCCGAAACGCTGATTATCTTCACACGACGTCACGACCCCGAAGACCAACACCGATATCTTCGGCGTCGTCAGAACCTCACATCTCGCACAGAAATGCAATTTCTTAGTGGTAGGACCTGAGGTCCTCACGGCGGTGAAGCTGTCGACTGTGGTCTTCTGGGTCGCGTGGCCGTGCAGTCTTCTGGAGGGTTGCAGCTGACGTCTTTCCATGACGAACGGTATGAGGGAGAGTTAATTAATTAATTAATCAATCAATCACAACTGTTAGCATATGTAGGATGATTTAATGTACAAAACCAATTGGTGGGTGCTGTTAATATATTAACACTTTAACGGATGACGTTCTCCGTCAATCACGTACAAAGGACGAATATGCCACTCCAACTTCAGAAAGCAAACGAAAGGTAGCTTCAAATTCAGTAAGCCCAAGGTTAAACAGCATTAATTTAGCCGATTGATGTTTGTAATCGAAACGTGCAGTTTTATACACTATTTGCATAAGCTATGATAGACTTCATGAGAAAACCTGTGATCATGAACAGTTAAATGAACTGAATTCTAATCAATTCACTGAAAACTTCCTGCATTAAACTGAGTCTTCCTCAAGCTAATACTTCATCAGCTCGCATGTATGGAATATGAAGGTTCCTTTAAAATGTTGAAGGTGTCAGTTGTACAAACTGTGCAAAGTGAAAGCATAACGGGAATAGCATGCCCTGTTCACATTTATTTCTCCGCCTGTAAGTTTCATATCCGAAACTACAACAAATTTCGGTGAAATTTCGTATCGCCGGTCTACATTAACTTACATCACACTCTGCTCCTGCAGTATTTAAAGCATATTTAAAATATTTTCCTTTAAAGTAAATATTTAAGAAAAATGTATGATAATGTAGTCTAGTGTGGCCTCTGTAGAATGAACATCTGATAAATCACACGAAACTAAAATTCACTGGAAGTTTTGGGGCGGGACTAATTTTTTAACAGCGTGTTTAAATTTGAGTTCGGCGAAAAACATTATCTGCTTTCTACTGCAATTTCCAAAGAGGTTAGAAGAAAGTGGAGCGTGTCCCCCCACCCTCTTCACACACAAAGACAGTTGCCAAGTTTTCTAATTCCAGGAAAATTACCTGCACCTGAACTAAACTAAACTAAACTACTTTCGTTCGCAGACAAGGCAACGCGAGGTCAGAGATGACGCCCCTAACGCAGGACGGAGGATAAGCTAATGTACTGCTAGGTCAGGGCTGTCTCATCCCATGGGGCAATGACAGATGAGTATGCAGCCATGCTACAACGACGACTAGCGGCAGAAATCAGAAAGAAACAAAAACAACCTAGGAGAAAACTCTGCATCAGTGCCGTTTCGCAGTTCAAGTCACTAGGGACTAAACCCGGGTCTACAGCTCTGCCTATTACTTATCACTGGTCGATTCCGAAATGTTAAGGGACCAATTTGGTCCAACTGGTAACATCTCGCATGTTACACCTGTAAATGGTTTTGTAGATGCCACTACACCAATCCTCAAAACCTTCCGGCAACTTTCAACGCTACGTAACATCTGCGGTTGATACAAGGTACTTCCACAAATTCTGGCAGATAAAACATAAACAGAATAGGCCTTACAAGACGGAGATTCACATAACAGGAAGTAAGAGTTAAAAATCAGTATCTTAGGAAATGATTGCTATTTATTCTGAGAATCACGTGAAAACTGCTGTGTAAGCAAAAAAGAAGCTATCCCGCTACACGCCATGTAGGCACTGAGAGGGAGATGTGATATACGGCCCCAGAGCCTAGACGAAAAATCCTCTGCCCCTATCGGGAATCGAACCCCAATACCCAGCCCCTAGTCAGTTACTGTATTAAACTGAGCTCGCCGGCTAACCTCTGACGGCAACATGCCGAGTTATTAAACGCCAAAACAAGTGGACTGTCCCGGAAAGTTCTGACAGTGGCGAACAATATTCCATCCTGCAGTCAACGTTCCCTAGAGATCACAGACCGGGCAGAACAGCATTAAAACGGAACAAGATGTGTTGACTCGGTCGGGTGTGAATGTTGCGGTGCCGAGGAATGAGCGAGCGAGCGGGCGGGCGGGGGGGCGGGGGGGCGTGGGGGGCG
>NW_019059975.1:298279-321607 GCF_000696155.1 Zootermopsis nevadensis | reverse complement strand
CAGTCTCGTCAGACCGACAGATTCAGTGTTACATAACTTGCTCTGCACAGCAGTAGGCTGCCAAGCCCTCAGCCTTGGTGATTCTGCGAGTAATGTCGGATGAAAACAAAGGACGTTCATGTTGGTTACATCAAAAAGTGGTAGAATTTCCTTCTTTCTTAGTGCAGAACGTGTCTCCTTCAATACATACACCTACTGAAAACTCTTGACATCGTTCGCCCTCTTTTCAAGACCGAGAACTAGTCATGTCGGTACAAGCAGAGCAGATACAGGACAGGAAATGCCATTACACATTTCAGAAGAAGGAATCGCAGAGGCGTTTCTGTTACTTGTGATGTAGAGGAAATCCCTCTGCCGCATCCAACACCGCTGACCGGAAAACAGTCGCGTGAAGTTGAAGACCTGAGGGGAGACAACGCAAAGCAACGCAAATATCTTGAGCAGTTTTCGTCTGTCAAGGTTCCGTATTTAATTTAATCGATTGGTCATTTGGTAAGACTATCTGGATAAAGAATCGGTGAGTCGCAGGGAATCTACCTACAAATGACCCACGTATATTAGAAAGATAGCCTGTTCAAGGTCAACCAAATCAACGGGTATGATGACCTAAGTTCTCTGTGGTTTTCCGTTCAAACCCACGCTACGTTATTATTTCACCTCATCCGACGGAAAGATATCTATGTATCCGATATCAACGCTTATTAAATAACAGAAGAAACAGCCAGAAGTGGCCAAGATCAGATAACATGCTGGCATATAAAAGCTACACGAACATTCGTCTTAAAATCCTAGCATCGTGAATGGACATTTTTCAGACATTCATGGGATCTTCTAGCATCGCGGCCAGAACATTGTGTACGAATCTGCCATGACCTCTTTTCCAACCAACAACTCCCACATTTTATATTACTCACTGCAGCCACATGAGCACCAGGATGTAATTCTGCCAACTGTGAAACAAAAATCTTCTGTTTTGTAATCAAACTTGTATGTTTCTTCTGACCAAGGCTAGAGGCGAATTGGTTTTCTTCACACGGACAGCTCATACGCCTACTGCATATCTTAATGAACAGAAACTTCGAAGAAGCAAGATTCTGGCTCGTATCTAACGAGGTTGGAGAAAACTGTACAACGAAGAACTTACCATAATCTGATAAAGGTAGATTATATATTAAAATGTTTTTTTTAATAGTATTACTGTGAAAATATCATCTAAATGCGAGTGCCCTGGAACGAAAAAAAACCCTTGTTGTTACTCGGTATATATTTTATAACCTGAATCTAGTACCTTGCATAATTATCTCATTTACCTTTCTTAACAAACAGCATGACTGTAGCCACTTCTCTAGCATTTTACACTATAACGAACATGGGTTCAATAACTGGATGAACCTGAACTTTAAGAATAATCCACCATATCCAAACAATTTAAAGTTTATATTATCCCATCCCAGGACCTTCATATTTTTCTCACTAGTATTCAAAGACGAAATAAAAGTACACGTGAAAATTATTCGATTAACTGTCGGATGGACGCCTTACAAGTCTGTACACTTTCGTGAGCTGCAAATAATTGAGACTTGCCAATAGTTTATTACAATTTACCATAAAATCCATTGTTTTATTCTAAAATATATTAGTCTAAGTTTTAAACCCAGACATACACTTAGCCTTGTTCCTAATCCAATCTCACTAACGTAGGCTACATAAGCATCTGCCATGAGAATTGAAACTACTGGGTGTATACGACCAACAAACCAAATATTTATTATATTTGCCCCCGAGACCAGCCAAGTGCCAGGTCAGAGATATCGCACATCTCAAAATTACATAATTTTCTTCAGTATCCTGTTACTTACTCCCCTCTCATGTTCGCAGCTACAAAAACACTCTCTTGAACAAACCAACTAGAACAAATACGCAGATGCAAGCCAGACTACTAAAGAATAATAATACAGGTAAGGTTCAATACACAATCAGCAAGCCATCTCACTACTACAGACCGGAAACATGTCGCCTACCCTTTCATAACATCATCTAACGCCATAAATTAATTCCACCTTTCTCCCTGTAACGTACGTACTATATTGAGCTAACCAAGCTGCCAACTGCCATTAATTCAGAATACGCGGCCACGAAATGCTTCATATTAAAATGGAAAGTCGGAGAGGGGGTGGACCTGTAATTAAAAAAAAAGCGTTATTGATCCGAGCTCTGTGCAATAGGCAACACCCTTGACAAAGCAGCATAGACGACTGCAAACAAAGAACGCCGTGGTACACATGCATACCACCCAACATGTAATCACCCTACAACCCGCGTTCAATGCATTTCAGATAACGCTCATCAGCCCGTTTCGCAGTGAAGAGAGTTATTCAGGTAGTCGAACTCCTCACCTTTGGCGAACTCGAAGAACCAGCCACTGGCCTGCATCCTAAGTCAATTAAATCCAGTCAAAACCTCACACAATATTTAAGATCCATTTTAATATCATATTCCCACCTAAACCTACGTCTCCCAAAATGTCACATCCCTTCAGACTTCTCTACTAAAAATTGTGAATACATTTCTTGTCTCTCCCACGCACCATACATTATTTTTATTTATTTATTTAGTGTTCTGTCTGCCGACAGGTCCATATGAACAGGATCCTTCCATCCTTTCCTCGGACTGGGACCTGTTCATATACGTTCTTGGCAGATGATCCAGAAGTGGTTTGCCATTGCCTTCTTCTGTGTGTGAATGGAGTAATTGTTGGGATGCCACGGAGAAACCGGGGAAGCCCCCGGAGGAAAACTCCGTGTTGCCTAGACCACGGCCTTGCCCAACACAAGTTATAAATTCGGACACCGCCGGGAATCGAACCCGAGACCCCAGGATTACAAAGGGCAGCGTTGTAACCGCTAGACCACCCCTTTTTAGGCTTCCCTTGATATGAAAGACAAAATTTCACCCCAATACAACACCACGTGATCTACACTTTTTCCTCCAGTCTTCCACTCATAACGCTTTTTAAACTTGCCAGAAGATTCACACGAATGAACGTTAGAGGTAGCCAATGCCCAACCCGGAATCTTCCAGAACTTTGTAATTACAAGGAAATAAAAATTGTAGCACCATTTCTATCATTCTATGCAATTACATGCTTCTATCGCGTTATCCATTTACAGTAAACATAACGACTGTTCAGACAGACTAAACATCGCAGAATGACAGGGCACTTAATAAATAAGGATACGAAAGGAAACGGTCGTAGCCTAAGCTAAGGTACGAACCCGGAATTTGCCAGGAGAAACTAACAATCTTACTGCAAGATAGTATAAAATTCTTATAAAACAATACAAACATATGGGCTTGAACTGGCCTCAACTCGGAAAAAAATATGGCCCAACACGGCTCTTCAAAGTTATTTTCTATGAACATCAAAACATAAATCTTCTCCCTTACAAGGTTGCCGACCCCTGACCTATAATCTGACTACTGCGTTCTTCACGCAAGTCTTAATGGATTTATTATTTAAATTAGATAAACAGAAAACCTAACAAAATAATGTAGGAATGTAAGAAAACATGCTCTTATAATACAGCCAAAGACATCGACGCATAAATGAACAGATTAATAAACCCAAAGCACATTATTTAAAACTAACTTCACTAACAGCATTGCTTAATATGCCTCGTCTACTATTCTACCGCAGTTTAAATATCAAATAAAGATTCTGGAATATAAAATTAAATCATGTCAGTTACAGACGTATGCCGTCTATTAACACAGTGACACATCTAACGGGTCTCTTAACAGCAAAGCATTGCAAAAACACGGATATTTCATGCAAATAAAATAAGTCTGTGGTACGAATCTTTAAACAAGACAGATTTGCCCTGAACGGGGTTCGAATAATACTACAAAGAGGCCGAACTTGTTCTTGGAAAAACACTTTCTGGAAGAGGTGCCTTAACAAATAGGTGACAATTAACTGGTCACGCCTGGGGCAACACCCCTCAGTCTGCCCGCGACTGCACTGTAGTCACAAAGCTACGGTCAACGAGCTAATCATTTACCAAAGACAGAGCTCTACAGATGTCTCTCGCTCACAGAGAAATCACTGAAACATAATTTCCAAGCTGCTCTTCAAAATGTCTCCGGTTATAATATGATATGCCGCGGCCTTGAATGCTAGAGCCTCAGCGCGGGTCGCCCTGGTATTTTGCCTGTTCCCTGTGCTGGCAAGTGGCGCGCCGACCGTCGCTACCAACGAACAAGGCAGCAGCTAGGCTAGCAACCAGCCAACCCGACCAACCAACTTCTCGTCTCACTCTTTTCCCACCTTTCCAAGCTAAAACATGGCAAGCAGGCGATACGTACGGGGGTTCAGCGACCCACATAGGCAAGCGAGCAGCAGAGTCGACAACGAAGAGCTCTCTTACCCAGCCGCATTCAAATATACCATACACTAGTCCGTGAAATTACACTGCAGCCTCAATACAAAACAGAACCATCCATCCGTCTGAGCCGACACCAAGCACATAAAATGGACGCGATTAAACGGGAAAATGGCGGGCGAAAAAAAAACCCTTGCTGTCACTGTCTCACCTACATCAAAGAGAGCAGCCGATACAATAAAAACTTCATAAACACATTCATCGTTCACGAGGAAACTTGCCTGTCATCGGACTAATGTTTTAAAAATGCGGGTAACATAACCTCACCTAACCCATTACCGTTGATAAGGACGGTAACACAAAACAACATTTTTAAAAATCAATTCAGTAATGCGGCTGAAAGAGGTCGTTCACGTGACCAGCGGAGGATAAGTTTCTTCGGGTAAATGTCAAGCATTTTGTCCACACCTGAAAATAATACCCCATCCTCGGAACTGTTAATTCCCTGAACAGGAATATACGAAGATGACTTGTCTTCTGGGATGTTGCGCCGTGTATTATGGCAGAAGAAGTTTACGCCTGCTACCTCCAACTTCAACAAAGTTCTACCAGACTACAAGGCGCGACATCCCTGAAGACATATTCATAGTCGCCGCCGTGAGAATAAAATATCTGGCGTAGGAATTAAGGAAAGTGGATTTTCGCTTCGTTCCTGTCCCTTTTATTTATCACCTCGAAAATCTAAAGCTTCTCGTGGCAGGGAGTGCCGAGATTGCTTGTCTTCTGGGATTGAAAAACGTTTCACAGAGGTGCTTACTGTCTCCACCACCAGGGTAATTCTGAAACGTCAGAAACACCCTTAAACATCTGCAGGGCTACACGGCGCAACACCCCAGAAGACAGTCATCTTCAGGTACCAAGATCCTCTTTCTGAGTGGGCACTGGTGCAGAGAGACGTCGTGCAAAATAGGACAATGCGGTTATTTCTTAGCGAGGGACTGGCGAGTGAACGTCAGAACAGGAAATCCACAACTCTGATTGGCGCTCTAACAATTCTAACCTAATCTGGAGTAGATCCATTCGACTTTCTCGTATCCAGTTGAACGGTCTATAGTAAAGTATATTTGTAAATAAATGTATTAGAACCCAAAAAAAGTGCATAACCGAGAAAGTCACGAACAGAATACACCATATGCAGACATACTACACTCTACTGTACCAGAAAGCAAGAAATTAATAAAAGGCCTTATTATTACTAGTATCCTAAGAACGTCGAGAACCAGAGTGGTTTCCTCCACGCCAAACCTCAGTCCTAATGATTATTTTAACAGCGAAATTAGCCAAAATACATAAGTTCTTTGCGATAACTGGGTCACCCACACATATTTCTGGAAAACAGTTGGAGGTTTCATTACAAAATTAATTTTAACTGGACAAGCGTACAACATTACGCCGTTCAAAATTCAGAATTACGTAAAAGCTACAAATATCGGCCGTACGACAACATAACGTTTGGGACACCGCCGAATCAGTACTTTAAATACGGCGGGAGAGGAGGGGGGGGCATTTACCATCAACTTTGGGAAATACGAAGCCAAATTTACTTTTCCATCCGTCGCGAAGACGTTTCAGAAAGTGACAACCCTGCACATCCCGCCAGCGAGCGCACTGTTATGCGACGACTAGGTCATGGTCCCACGTCACCGTACCGCTGTGGGGGCCATGGCTCGTGCCCTGTCGGACAGTCAGTCTGTCGTAGTCAGACCGAACGACTGCACTGCATCAGTAAGACCGCCAACGCCTCGCCTCGCCTTCGCGGAAGGAAGGTCCACGCACACTGACAACCAGCGCTCTGCACTGCGCTACGGGACGTAAACAAACCCGTCTGGCCTATCAGGTAGAAGTAGATCACCCAGGAGTAGCAAGACACCTGTTTTACCTGCCAGTCTGCAATGGACCTCGGAACTTCCAACAGCCTGTACGGTAATCACCAAGATCTTGCGTACTACACAAACAAACCTCTGTCAGGTGACTCACACAAGAGGTAACACTACTTCGGGAAAGGTATGGAAAAAGTGAGCAAATATTTTATGATCCCATTTCACACATACATTCCCTGAACAGGACACTACAACCAAGTTCGTATCTTCATAAACTGCATCAAATATCATCATAATGTCCATCTTCAGTACTCCCTAGCTACAAACATTCGCCGATCAAAAGGACATCGAAAAATAAGCTCGTTTACATCGCCGTCCCAAAAAAAAATCAACGTCTTTGTAGAGGAAAATTAATTGAAAGCAACTGTTGATGCTGTTTTAAAATGTTTCTTTATCAACCATATTATCAGCGCTACCAACAAACGGCGAGTCAATTTCATCAACCGTATTCTACCGCGGTGATTATACAGGGTGTTCAAAGTCTCTGTACAGTGCATACGTCCCTTAAAATCTACAGCATACAGAAACTGGCAACATGATTATTTTTTGTCTAAGTTGGTAGCAAAGTTTTATGACTTATGTCTTGTTCAGAAGCGCTTACAAGTTACGGAACATCATTTCCAATACTTTTTGTGAATAAATATAAAGATATAAACTTTTAGAACATTCTATTTTGTGGTTCACAGGGCATTATTTGAGAGTGCGTCAAAATGGTAGCAGAGATTCATATCATGTCGCCAGCAATTGTTTGCTTGACTTCATAAATCTAAAATACGTAATTTCAACGAGTCTCGTACCAAAAGCGAACTGACACGTAAACTACAGAAAATCTTGCGCGTGAGACACAGAAGGTTCTCCGAATTACGAGACGTCTCAATGGAAAGTTTTGATGTCCTGCCTTTTACTATGATTAGGAAATACTTCTGAGAAGAAGCCAAAATGAGTCTCATCATTTCAGGTAAAACGCATATATTATAAAAGCTGGGGAAAACAAAACAATTTAACATCTTTCCACATAACTGCTTGACTTTCCGAAGGCCTATTTATTGTCTCAGTGCCTCATCAAGAAAAAGCAAAGAGATTATTGTTGTTGTTGTTATATTAGATAGCCAATTCAGTTACCAGGACCTACAAAGTCTGCACATGATTTGACCCGAGACGTATTAATCCCATGATTTCGGCAACTTAAAATAAATTTCAGATTATTGACATCATCGCCCTGATGATGGAGACAGCAAGGGCCTCTGAAATGTCGTTAAACTACTACCAGACCACACGGCGCCAGAACCCAGAAGATGACGAATCTCTGATCACTTTTAATTATCTCGAAACCCCAAAGAAGGAGAAAAGTATACTGGACATAAATTATGTCTTACATCTGTCACAAAACAACTTTTGTTCCGAAAAGTATTTAGCATCAACGAACTGTAGTAAAACTCCAAAATATCAGATTCCATCAAAATCCGTTCAGCGATTCTCAAGAACGTAATAATGACAAGTGGCATGCATTTGTACTTTACTCAGTTCACGTATAGTCGGCGCAGTAGTTTTTGGCCGGTGGGATTTTCAAGGGGAAGGCTAGGAGCGAGTCTCTTGTGCGATCGTATAATGCTGACTGCACGGAGGAGCTTATCGGACTGAAAGCCCAAACAAAAGAAATGCACTGACCGTGCCACCTCAGGTACACAGACTAGGCCCGTCCGCCAGTTCCACCGGCCAAAAACTTCTACGCCGACTATAACAACGCTTTGAAACGCTTAGATTACAGAGACGAGTGATCGGACGATTAGTATAATAATGGATTGAAATGGATGCGACGTCACAGTGATGGTCCAAATCATTAAATATAGGCTACTGACAGTAATCAAATCTCTACGGAACTTGAGTAAAATTAATTTATTTATTTATTTTTCATACCCGCTGAGAAACATCAAAAGTTAAAAGATCGATAACGAGTGTTATCTGCAGTATATACGAGGTGCGATCGGAAAGTTTCCAGACTGCGCCTATAAATAAATAAAAAAAATCCTCGTACACTTATCTCAGGTATTAAATTCATCCATCACCCTCGAAGTAGTTCCCCTGGGAGTGAACACAACGATCCCAGCGCCGCTGCCAAGCCTGGAAGCATCCCTGGAAATCTTTCTTTGCCAGCCTGTCAAGCACCATCTGCGATTCTGCCTGAATCTCTTCTATCGTCTCAAATCTAATTCCCTTTAGCTGAAATTTCATCTTTGGGAAGAGGAAGAAGTCACACAGCGAATAAGGAGGGTGCGGGATGACGGCCATGGTGTTTGAGGCCAAAAACTGCCGAACTTTGAAGGCGGTGTGCGCTGGTGCGTTGTCATGATGCGTCGCATGTGGAGTTCTTCCTTTAGAATCAGCTCACAGGTCCCATAGCCTATCCCAACAATGTCGCACAAGACGTTGATGGTACGACGTCGATCTTCGTAACATTTTCGGGCGTTGTGCTCGAAGATGGTCGTCCAGAACGCTCGTCATCATCGACAGAGGTTCGGCCATTTTTAAAACGTGAATGCCACACAAAAGTTGGTGCACGACCCATTGCGGACTCCCCAAATGCTTGCTTTAGCATTTCACAGGTTTCCGTAGCCGTTTTGGCGAGTCTTTGGCAAAATTTGATGCACACGCCATTCCGAAATCGCAGGAGGGTCGGTGTAATGCACTACCAAAACGCCCGTAACTAAGAAACAAATGCTAATTCGATGATGCCGGCTGGCACACTGATTCACTATGAATGTAGGCCGCACCCCCTAGCGGCAGAAGCTCGTACTACATCCGGTTCGCCCTCTATTGACACAGTCTTGAAACTTTCCGATCGCACCTCGTAAGAGACACAAGCAAGACTTCCTTTGAAAGAACCACTTAACAAATTTCCTACAACCTTCGTGGCGTTGTGCCTCAGCAAATTCGCTTGAAATGAAAGACCATAAAGGCTGAAATCAGGAGAAGCCTGCCAACTTAATAGCCACATTAAAAAAACGTGATTTTGAATAAAACAGTCCTATTAGCAACATAGGTCCAATGAGGGAGTCGTGGTAGTTCGAAAGATTAAGACGTCTCATAAATACGTAGGCTTAATAAAAATTGCCATAATAATACGAATGCGAGACTGAAACAAAGTATTATTTAACTGAAAATGTTACGAAAACGGTTCAAAGTGTCAGACGGCGTGACGCCGCTACGTACAGTGTTGCCAACCACTTCAGCGGAATATCGTAAAGCACTGTTTTAAATAAAACCGCGTTCAAATGTGCATTCAAGTACCAGCCCGACATACTGAACACCTTTGTGACGTTTCATTTATTGTAAATTATTTATAAGAACCCATTATTTCCGACATCATGCTTTGTTTTCATATTGCCAAATACTCTTAAACGTTTCTGAACTTGGCGCAGGTTATCTGAGCTGCATTTGCTCAAGATGACTTGTTCTGACACGGTAATTATGATTAACTAGAAATTATAAATATAACAGACGATTACGTGTAACCTAATTACCCAAAGGAGATTTTGTATAATCGCTGATTATCTATAACTTATTACGTTCCATATCCAAGACGTTTGGCAGATTCCTCTTCCATAATGGCAAATGGGTTTACTAATGAACTTCGAGATCAATCAACCCACAAGAATCACTGAATCCATGGCTTGAGTGGGATTCGAGCCCACGGTCCCAGCGACCACTGCGGACCCCTTACTTTAATAAAAGTTATACAATTGGTGTGACAAGCAACTAACAGACACAGGTATGAAACAGTCAAGCAATCCACGATTGATTCCTCACAGCAAACCAGAAGGATATGGGAACCAACAGCTGGCACAAACTCGTAAAAGTGCGTCTAATAAGGGCGGCCACTGAAGAATATAAAATTTCTTTCAAATGTTCGGCGAAGTCACGCCACGTCACGTAAATGTATCTGCCTGCAGAACAAAAGTAGCTAACGAGAAACACCAACCTCTGAAAACAGTTTATCCCGTATTACTGGTAACCTAATTCTCCCTAAGGCAACGGACACGTGGTAATGTAACACGCGTAATTTCTCCCACACCCAAGTACCTCTGGCATCGGTGACCCGAATTTGCTAATACCTCGCCACCCAAGAAGGCGAAAAACACGTCTTCACAAACACGCGATGCCCGATCACACGCCCGTCAGTCACCCGGAATCCTTAATTCCTGTCACTTACCGGGGGCCATGCCGAGGAAATTCAACTACTCTGAAGCGGGACGAAGATTTCTTTGACTAATTAGCAAATACCTGAAGAACTTAAATAGTCGAGGCGGTGGATCACTTCCGCATGGTGCGCTGTACTCGCGTTCCATGAGCACAGGAAAGAGGGAGGGGGAGGGTGGTTGATGTAAGGGGGGGGGCAATGGATGCGAGGGAGAGGGGGTAAACCCTGACCTTGCGCCACTTCACCTTCCACTGTGAGCGGGTTGGGGGCCGACCAGTAGGGTGTAAAGAGAAGGGGGGGAGGGGGAACACCCACCCCCTGTTACACTACCCACGTGACATAACATTCAGATGCAGCAGCTGGGGGAAATTCGGCAACGTTGTGCCAAGACGCCGGCTAAAAACAGATCCAGTATCCAGCATCTCTCGTACTGAGGGGAGCTGGACCAACGTTGTCAGTCCGGGGAATGTTTACATATGGTTCGACCATAAATGGGTGTTGTGGGACGGAATACGGGTGAATGCATCCAGACATGCAGCGGGAATCAGGCTCGGCCCACTCCGTAAGTCCACAGACCCCCGGAGGAACGTCTTATCTTCGTACCTTTGAACCAAACGTCTTCAATCCAATGACACCACGAAAACATTTACTTTACAATCTGCTGGCATCTTTATTTATTTCTGATTTATCTGACGTCGTCGGTGGGAATATTTTATAGAGCCGATTTATAGGAAGACAAATGAATGACGAACAACAGATTGGAAGCGAAACGAAAATAGAGAGATTGTTCGAAACCATTCTTCAGGCAGGCATCAGACAACAACGCCTTGTTTGCGTAATATTCAAAATACAGAATATGGCAAAAAAATTTACCCTCGAGTAAGTTGCAGGATGAAAGTCACCTCAGTGCATGGACACAACCTGAACAGATTCGTAAACACCGATTTCTGATGTAATACAATTTGCAGAAATACGCATGCTCGCAAATTACAGACAACATATTCTTCAAAGTTACCAAATGGAAATAAAAACAACCTAATTTCACAGGAGCACAGTATATAAACCAGGATACCCCCCCCCATTACAAAACACTAACACCTCAGTTCAACTACAGTAAATATCAGAGAAACTGAACTACTTCCAACAACACCATAACTCATTACAATATTTCTAAAAATTTTCTTATATTTTCTGTTTCACAATGCGGTTTCTCCATAATTTATATTTTATTTCATAAAAATCTGTAAATATCATGACAGAACTCATAATTACACACACTTTTTTATAAATTTAAGTGAGATGATAAGAAATTCCTGGGACTTCACCTCTACATATTAACTGAACGAACAAACTAACTAACTAACAGGATTCTATCTTTGGTGCTTTAGTTGGATCGTTTCTTTTACCACAACTTAAGACCAAGCTGCTTTCATCACAGAAACATTTAAATTTAAAAAAAAAACAACTACATGTACCACCCACATTAACATTTAATAAATCTTTATTTTCCCCAAAGAGTGGATTCACACAATCCTCAGAATAAACAGTCATTATTTCTCTAAACTGATCATCGTAATGGAGATGGACTGTTGTTGCTCTGAGGTGCAAACTAAATTTTAATACATCATTTAAATCTACTTCGCCTGCGAGCGTTAATATCTAGCCGAATGGAGTAAGGAATCTCTTAATCTTACATAAACAAAATTCACACATCCGATTTATTTGTGGCCGATGACGTCTCTTGGCTTAGCTCTCCCATTACTTAACGCATAAAAATATCGGACAGTAAATTAGTACAGATCATAAAAAAATCCTTGAATTAATATGTCCACCAAACTTTAGCACAGCAAAATGTCAATTCTTTTGAAAACGTAGCTTTGTTCCCTTGTTGCTCGATCCTGAACGTGATAACGAAACACTGCAAATCAGCTTCTGCACAGTTTAGCGTAAGATTTCACCGAGCACCTCCAAGAGGCCATTTTCTGTATTGTTTTCAAGAATAAAACAGTACGAGCATCAGACATTTAAAAGATTTCTCTAAAATGTTAATCTGTCAGTTATGCAATGACACAAAAATTTCATTCACCAATGAAAATATTCTTTTCAAACTGATCCTGCATTACAACAGATTAAACAGTTAATAAATCACATTATTTACTTTCATTTCTTACATTTTTCTCCTTGAAATACTGTCTCCGTGCAAGGCGGAAACCACAAGCTTACAATTTCATTTAATCATTTGAAAAGTTAATTAACTCTTTGAAGATGCAAAGGTAAAATAATGGGGGGGGGGTGGAAAATCATAAAATGAACAAAGAAGTTTTTGATTCACAAAGTTAAAGTTCGATGACTCTAAACAAAATAATAGGAAAATCTAGACTCCAGTATCGCTAACACTTTAAATACTGCAGTTAATTTTATTTGTATACAGTTTAAATCTAATGCACAATATTCATACTTATATAACTGCTTTCATTTAACAGTGAAAACAGATATTCAGTAAAAAAAGGAAAGTTTATTTTAATTCAAATCAAGGAATGTAAATAACTATTATTATGACTCAATTATATATTTAAAAATTATAAATGTTTCATATAAAATTAAAAACTCCTGTTATTAAGTTGTCCAGAATCATATTTCCATAAGAGTATGAAAACTATCATCACATAATACTTACAAGAGTAAGAAAACTGAAAAATATTTTCTGTATTCCACCAACAAAGGCTTGTATTTGTACTTGAATTTAATGCCTATAAGAGATTTTCACACATTTCTGTGAACTGAGCTGGAATAAACATGCCAAGAAAATAATGAAAATCAAATGACAGCAATTCACAGTGAAATGCTTGTACCAACATGTAAACACTAAATTAACTGACTACTACAAAATATTATTACAACATAAACCCACTTTTCATGTTTCAAACACCTGTAACCTAGCTGTCAAAATAATTTGTAAGCAGAGATTTCCAAAACTAAATATGCATGGATACCATTACTCACTAATCAATAACACTGGCACAAGCACTTCACAAATATTAAAAATTCCTTGTAGCAACCACAAGGAATTTAAATTATCTTGTAAACCTAAATACAAAAAAAAACTCACCTTCACCCATCCTCCATGGGCAGTGACGAGGACATATAGGAGATAGAGGTCTATTTCACGGCCATTTATCTGGGGGACTTTCCGAAATGGTGTCCTACAACCCAAGAATGAAAATATGACATCATTAGTCTCCAAATGCACATACATTGAAATTATATCACCTAACTATAAACTTGTCAACAGCCGAAACAAATTACAACTTACCCACGGGTTTCGTGGAAGTGCTTTAAGTCTCGTATAAAACCATCACGTTCCCGTTGGTATGTGACTGGATCCTTGTTGAGAATTTTTGCCATATTAACATGAAATCACTGTTGTTTACTGCATCACACGTGTTCCAGCGACGCATTTATACTTTGAGAGGTCCGATACGCGTGACGCGGACATCGGGAAGAGTAGATTCACCACAGAAAGATAGCAGTTGGGCCCCAACCGACGAAGGGTATTGTTCGACTCCCGCACAAGTAGGCTAGACTCACTTTCCAACTCCCTGTGCTCTCTCGACGTTGCAACTCAGTTCTGACTGCGATAATGCGCAGATCGCTTGGAGCAACTGAATAATAAATTTACCAATTGGAAGAATTAGACACCCCATTTTTAGAACCTCTAGTATTTTGTAAATGTAATTCCGTTAACACACGTTTTACCGGCACTCACAAGACCAACCTTAACGCTTTTGTCACAGTGTACAATGTCACTCCCGATCAAAATGGCGTCGGCCATTAACACAGAAATATATCATATATCCGGAACTGCTGAGTGAACCTCGGGCCACATAAGCAGGGCGCGCTATATGGGGTGAAAAGTAGTAGCATACACTGCAAAACTAAAAGCATATATGAGCACCCGAACCAGAAGAATTAATGATGCATTTGCTGATGAAACGTGGAACTCGCTGTTGTAAATCGTAAATATGTTTCACTGACCCACCACAGATGTCGCTAGTAACTGAGGCAAGATTATTTTGTACTAGTATTTCCATAAACATCATCCAAAGAGAGGTTAGAAATGGAACGAACTTCAAAGATTGCATAATATAATTCGTATAAATCGTTATCTCTACCTCTTCCAGTGTTGTTATGTGATTACATAATAAGAATCAAGATTTGTACAAAAAGGAAATAATATTCAAGTTAGATATTTAAAATCTTATACCTTGGTTTATCTTACATTAAGGAACATCGGAAACACAGGAAGTAGAGACCTCTGTAGGGACAGTGCTACAGACCATTTTGTCGTCTTAAAGTACAAGAGTTTGCACGTGGTAATTTCCATTTATATATAGTATAATAGTCCAAGATCGGTTATGACTTATAAAAGGAAAAAATATCACTATGGTGACACACATCTACGGAAACGATGGAGAACAAAACGAAGAAGAAAGGATCTGGATGAAGTAAGCTAGGGCATCTCATAACCTCACCTCATGGCTACATATGAAGTCACATATAGGATTTTCAGACAGAACGCTGATGTTTGTGTTTCATGATTGATTCGAAGACTAAAATATCGTATTAACTGAAGACATTTTTGACGTCGGGATTTATATTTTAAATTAAGTATCAAGAGGAACCTTCTACGAAACATCAGCATTAAGTTCGATAACATTTTTTGAGTTTAACAACATCAGAGGTAGTTCACCCTTGTTGAGTCCATGTTACACAGTGAACAATATACAGATTCATGCCGCGTTTTTGAAAAATATTATATGTAATGTGACATTCGAGTTTCTTAGAGCAGTGAAGATATGGTGGTGGCCTGAGTTGTGACACCGTGTGGACTCGGAGTGGGTACCAACATTTCGGAGTAACATGCTGCATCGGTCTTCTGCAATGAAGTGAGGATGGACACAGTATTTTCTTTAGAAATGTTTATACTCATCTATGAGTCCACATGGCATCTCAACCCAGAAAACCAAAAACTGTCATTCATGGAACTGAGTCTGTCTTGCTATTTGGAGAGCCTGCTGACTGGCTATACCCAAGATTATTTCTTTAATTAGTTCATTCTTTTTCCAGGTAGATAATGACTTGAAGGAAGAGAATGCAAGAAAGTTGCTGAATCAAGAAATTGATCTAGATAAACCAGGAAATTCTCAATTTTACTGCCTGCATTGTGCGTAAGTAGTACCCATATTCACACCTTAAGTTGTAAACACAAGTATCATAACTAACTAACTAACTAGATGGCTTATGGAACCCGTAGGTTCATCACCGAATTAACCAAAGCCCTCCACTGGACCCTGTCCTGGGGCAAAAACACAAGTATCATGTTAACATTTATTTAATTGAGAATGTGTGCTTACAGTATGCTTATGCATTGTCTTCAGCTTCATCAACTGTATGAAGTGGCCTTCTGAATTACTCAACATTTGAATGTTGTCTATGTTGATCTGGGTTGTGACACCATTTGGGCTCAAGGTAAATACCTATGAATCCATATGGCAAATGGTGGAAACCATATGTTCCCCTGAAATGTTGATGTCTGCCTATGAGTCCACATGGTGTGAACCCAGAACCTAGACATTTTCACCATGAGTCTTACATAATGTATGTTGTCTTACATTTTTAACCAGCCAACTATACTCGGTTATTCAAGGAATTCATTATGGAATGTCTTTTTTCAGACGATACTTCATCAATGACCAAGCACTTAAAGAACACTTCCGTACGAAGGTCCATAAGCGTCGAATGAAAGCCTTGGAATTAGAGCCTTATAGTATTGAAGAATCTGAAAGGGCTGCAGGCAAAGGCAGTTACCTCGCTCCAAAAAAGCGGAAGATCGAAACTCAAACACCAATAGATGAAAAGGCACAGACAATTGAAGATGAAGATGTAAAAATGGTATAAATTGTCTGTAGTTTTTTCAGATTAAATAACTTTGAACTGTTGATTATGTATACATGAATATCTGATATATTAATATGGCTGTTTTAATGAAACTGGTCAGGTTTCCATTACGGCATTGTAGGGCATGTGTTAGAAGTTTTGCGTCTGCTCTTTACGTTACTGGTGATGAAGCCAAAGGAATGTTTTCTGTTATAACTCCACATATTGACGTAGAAGATAAGTTTAAGGAAATGTCTGCTTTGAGACGAAATGTCGAGCTTCGACAAATGCAAGTTGATGTAGACAAAGTAAAGAGCATTTGGGATGTCTTGAAAAGCATGGAGGCAGACAGAAACACGCTAGAGAACAAACGTGTAGATATAGCAAAGAAGATAAAAGAAATAAAGAGTAGTTACAATGATATAAAAGAAGTGGAAAAATTAAAATTACACGGAAAGTTGATAAGAGAAGATTTGAAAATGACAGTGAAAGCTGTTTGGGAATTAGAAAAGAAAGTCATGACTTTGGTTTTGAGTTTACCAAATAATCTGCATCCTGACACTCCAAGTGAAGATGCAAAGATTGTAAGTCAATTTGGAAATGCGTCAATAATGAAACAGACCGAAAGTCACGTGAGGATAGGGGAGAAACTAGATGTATTAGACTACTTCAGTTCGATGTGTTATTATCTGAAAGGGGATGCTGCACTTTTTGAACTCGGTATACTCGATTATTTCACTGGAAAACTTTGCAATCATGATTTTGTGAAATTTTGCAATTCAGATTTTGGTCGAAGTGTAGTGGTGGAGGGTTGTGGACTTGACCATGAGGATCCCAGTGTAACATACATCCTTAAAGATACAGATGACATTCTACATACAAAAGATGTTAATCGCTTACATTTGGTTGGCGGAGCATCTCTGCCATCCTTTTGTTCCTTCCATGCAAAACGAATTATACCTATTACTGCTCTTCCCTTGCGATTAGTGGCCATGGGACGTCAGTACAAACCTAACATACAGAGTCTAGAAGAGACTGATTTCGAAGGATTGTTTGGAGTCAGTCAAGCTTCGTCAGTTGAGCTGTTCATTTCCACAGCAGATAATCTCAGTAATATGATGAATGAATTTGATAAAACTGTGGCAGCTGTGACTAATATATACAAGGAATTAGGTTTTCCTTTCAGGGTTGTGTACATGCCTGCAAAATCTTTGAGATCATATGAAAGTTTGAGAGCCAGCTTCCAGATGTATTCATTGTATTTGCAGTCTTATATAGAGATAGGTCATGTTTCTGTTTGTGATGATTATATAAGTAAACGCCTCCTCATTCGTTATGAGCTAGAAGCTGATCAAAAATTTACGCGAATTGTGTCCGGAACTGTTGTATCTGTACCCAGATTGCTAGGATGTGTCTTAGAGTTGCACAACGAAGCCAAAAGCTTTGGAAGCATTCCTATCCCACAAACAGTCAGACAGCAATTGTTCTAAACCTGTAAATGACAGTAGTAATAGCAGTGATGTATCATTATACCATATAAATGACATATTCCTTCTTATTTTTTGTATTACATAAATAAAAAGTAAACCTGAACTAATAAATAAAGTAAGCTTCTCCAAGACTTTGTGTGTGTCTATATGCTACTTGTTACATTCAATGCTGATTGTTCTAAAACAGAATTTGAAGTCGGTAGGAAATAAAGGATAAACTGATTTGTGAATTATTTAAACTTTATCATCTGTGCAACACACTTTATGTGTGATTGGCTCGCTATGTATCACAATAACATACTGCTAACCTGTTATCTTTGAAGGTAAGTCTGGCTGACAGCCACATAATGTGGGATTTCTTCTTCTTCTATGGCTCTCCGGTCCGTATTCGGTCCATGGCCTCCTCCATTCGGTCCTCTGTTAGGCCCATCCGTCCGAGGCTTTGATCGAGGTTTCGAAACATCTTCCTTTTTACGGTGCAAGGTTGTTGGCCTTGCGACCAACCCCCAACCTGGAGGACCAGGATAAATGTCTTAGTCTGTTGCGACCCAATCTGGCTAGGGAGGCCCTACCAGTAGCTATGCTACCGCCAGCATAGCTCTTGGGGTCACTGAGGTACTCAAGCCCCACCACCATGACAAGGTGCAGGTACCATTAAGTGGGGTAATGTGGGATTTAGATCCCCTATTTCAGTATGATAAATGTTAATGATACTGTCAGTAGCTCACTACATAGTGTAAAATGATGGGATGAATAATGAAATGGAAGGAAGCAGTCATGGTCTAATCTAAGATACAATCTCAGCATTTATTTGGCTGGACTGAGGAAAATGACTTGAAATCTCAGGAAAGATGGTCTGTGGTCTGAGATTTGAACTAGGAACTAACCAAATGTGAATGAAGGATAAAGAAGAGGTTTGAACTGATAAATTCATAGGTTACTTGATGAAATTTTTTTGGAGAAATTATGAATGGTGAACTGGAAAGGCTGGGGAGAAAGCATTTGGTGGCCATTTTGTGGTTCAACCCCTACATTCATGTGGTCAGGGCAATATGCACATGCTAAGAGTCAAACAAACTACTTTGCACTCACATTACTGATGATGATCATCTAGGTTTTGGCGCCATGTGGACTGGTTGGTAGATGTCAGCATTTTGGAGAAACGTGCTGTCACCATCTTCAGGAGTTAAGTGACAATGTCGGGAATCGGATTATATAGGTTGGCAGGAAGGGGTGTCTGAAGAAATGGGGCAGTCAGGATGGAATGAGGTAAGAGATTGAGCCAGGCCACTTCATCCCGGAACATGGAGACAGTACATTTCTCCAAATTTCAGCATCTGCTGACCAGTCCACACTGCCAAAACCCAGATCATCACCACGACCACCATGAAAATGTCAAATTTCACTAGTTTTCACATTACTGGCTTAACATATTCTTTATGTATATGATATTTCAGTAGAGAGAGGTACATATAAAACAGAAGAGAATGCAACTAAATGTAAACCTAAACAAATCACAATAAACAGGATCACCAAATAATGAAACAAAATATAATTCTTTTAAATATACTATTTTTAATTTACACTGATAAATAGCATACTGCTATAAAAAGAAACCAAACCTGTCATGAACTTAAGAATCTATGCTCACATGAGAGCAACTCTATTTGATCCAGTGTGTCTGATTGTTCTTGCTGGGTATCTCAGTGGTCACTACGTAGATTGTGGGGTGTGCAGTGGTGGACAAGGTTCCAGCACAAGTTAAAGAGTCTCATATATCCATTTCTCTGGAGATATCCAGTTCTCTTCAGGTAGCAGCCATAACGCTGGCATGTCTAATAGCGAGGCAAAACTATACATGCAGATGAAGTAAATGACATCAAGAGGAAAAGAACTTACAGATGAATAAGAATTTTGTATTGATTTTCTTTGCACTGCTCAGTTGGAAGCATTCAAAGGAAAACAGATGTCACGCGTTTCTCCTAGAATGTCATGTTCACAGAACTGAGGTCTATCCCTCATGTATGTACACAATTGATGTGGTACCTGTCATTAGCATAAGCATGTATAGTAAATATTGTGTCTCAGTTTTCAAAACATTCTACATGATATGTGAAATTTGTATATCCAGATTTAGATTCATACCTGGAATCCTGAACTGTTAATTCCACTATTTTGAATCTGTTGCCAGCATGAAGTTGTTTTGCTTTGGATTTTCTGAGAACTGCTCCACTGAGCTCCTCGAGGGTCGGTCGACATATGCAGCAGACATCAGCTGGTCGTTTCTTAGAAGATACATCTAGCACCTGCACAGAGAACATAGATTAGTAAAACACAAATCAGCGATGTTAATGCTTGAGATTTTATAGATTGATTATTTTAGACTTTTAAAAATGTATTCTAAGAAAGTATGCTGTGTACAATAATGACATTTGTAAGATATGTAGGGTATAATTTAAAGTTTTAAATAAGTTTATGGCTTATGGAATAGTGTGTATCAGAAAGCTAGCATAAATCATTATTCTTCAGTTAAGGCATTTCTGCTGCAGAATATAATAGTGATAAAAGGACCTTAAAAGTGATTATTGGAAATGGCAACAGAAAATGTTAATGTCTTGCCATTAGTCATTCCCATTACTAACATAACCAAACTTTCATTATAAATCATTCTGATGTTCTTGTCTTAAATATTCCATGCCACTTACTTACCTGTGAGGTTTATTGTACTAAACATGTCTCTTGTAAGTGCTTGGATTCCTCATGAAGTCAAACCACAAATTGAGCAAAAGCAGGAATATTTTCTAGAGTAAGAACTTCTTTCCAGGCTTTAACTGATATCCAGCTCTGATCTGAATTTTGTGCATTCTATAAGAAATAAAAAGGAAGCTTTTCAACATTTCTCAAGGATAATTATGTACCAACGAATTAAAATAAGGGTTTAAGTAATAAAAATAAATTATCTTATCAATCATAATATATGGTTACTACTAAACTAGCATTTTTGTCCCTTTCAAAGAAATTAGATGTTAATATGTATTTTAACCACTCGTACAGTAGAACCGTTGGTTCTTTCCATTGAGCAAGTATTAGAGATTAATTAATACTGTCTGAAAACAGTGTACCAGAGTAATCAGACCCAAGAGAAATGCATTACCTTGGGAATTGTGGAAATTATTCTACATAAAATTCAGTGGCTGTTTTGTAGGTCTCAGCAGATTTATTTCAGCACTCCCTTTCACCAAAGGCCAAACTGCATGATCCATGCATTCTTCAGATAGTTGCATTTTTGCTTCCAGATCATCACCCGCACATTGAGTTGTCTGACAATTACAGTATCCTAGGATGTGTACTAAGAAAATAAGTTAAGAATAGTAAACTTTACCATGTTTATCTTAGACTAGGCTTCATTAAGGATTGCCTCAGTCTTGGCCTGATCATCTCTGGTAACTGCAAGTGTAGCCTTCTTGGGGGACCACTGACTTATTGACAAAGTAGTACTTGTACATAGCATGCGCCCATAGGAACGGTGATCTGCATGCCTCGGAAGTCTGTAAGAAAAGAGCGAAACATTATCGTAAGGCAACAAAAATGTTGAACTTGGAAATTATGATTACTTCTTAAATCCAACATTTTCTTTTGCGTAAACAATCTTTTTTATTTGTGATGTTACGGTCATCTACCAATATTTCCACCGTGGTATGCCTTTTTATGACAGAGCTTCCTGCATTCACGTCTATCCCCCCATCAGCATGTCTTGAATCTGTCCATCTTTTGCTAATCTATTTTATGCCTTTCCTTGCTTGGTCTCGCTTACAGTTTTTTATTCGGTTTTCCATTTATATCTCAAAGAAATTATGTTCTTAGTTTCTGTAGTCTTTGGGTTCTGACTCTGTGACTTGTAGGTGGCTATAAAATATTGGTAACCACCTATCCAAACCCAAAAGACCACCATACATAGCAAACAATGTAATTTATTGTATCTCATATTGTGGTTATTTATTCACTTTCTTTATCAAAGACATGTCTAAATGGCCAGTACAAAGTCTGCTGACTAGTGAAAGAGCTAAAAGAAAACATTTTACATTGAGTATAAACATAATGGGGTTACTCATTCAATTACAGAAAGGTGCTTACATGAAATGATGAATTTCATGCTTCGATTTTCATACTTTGTCTTTTTCTAGGTGGAACCACACAGTGTCTTTTGTTCACATTGGTAGAATTCGAAGGAGCGCTATGGATGTCCAAAATAAATGGAGAGAAGGCAGTCTTGATTCTTGCAACATCTATCAATTTCAATTTTCAGAAATATGACATGTTTTTGCAATTTATGCAGAAGGAATTGTACAATGGAATTAAGAAACAACTTGACCTATAATACAATATCGAGTCCAAGTCAACATATCACCGGAACTTCAAAATAGAAATTAATAGAATTTTAATTATATATTCACCCTCTGTTTATATACCAGGCTGTTGTTTTCCTTTTTATAAGGATAATTAAATCTTAAGTAATTTTACTGCAGACACTTCAACACGCTGACTAGCTATATCAAAGCCATGTAATGTGTCACAAAAGAGAATGAAAGAACCAAGTGTTAAACGATTTGGAGTTAGTGACAACTGTAACAAGATAGTATAAAACCCTTTCGTACGGAATGAATGCTCTGAAATACCTTCTACTTCGTGGAAAAAGCAGAAATTGAAAATACCTGGAAGTACAAAGAGGCGTTACTAGAAGTGGAAAACAATGAATTCATGAAAAGAAACTGCCCAATTTAGGTTAGGTCTGTAGTTTTCATGTAATATTATCAAGGCCAATGAGGAAACAAAATCTTAGACACGCAGTTAATGATAAAAATAGAAATGTATGCAAAACTATCAGGAAATCTTACTCACGAATGGGCAGCTGGAAATTCAATAAGAAGATATATTTGATACATTGGTTCTTTAGGACCTTTAAAGCACAATGGTAACTACATGCAGACTCACCGCCTGTTTTTACATTCAGTTACCCAGTATCTTGTTCACAGAATACATTTATCAGTTTCGTATGATACAGAATAAACTGGTTATTTCCCTAAGCAATATGATCTAACTGATTGTCATAATAAAGACGCCTTGTGTTTTCTCTGAGGTAAAAATTGAAGTTTTAGAACATTATTTAGGCGAACTTAGTTATTCGTGGACTGGGAGGAAGTGGCTTTTTTAGGACCAATTAGGGGTTCTAATATTATTGATAATGTGCCTTCGGTTATTTTAAGTTGAATTGTTTACTATGAGTTCAGGCAAGATGTTAAGCCCCTACTATGGGCCGAATTTTTAACGGCAATGTCTGGTCTGGTCTGTTGCATGCATTAGGAACGTTGATAAATAGGATT
>NW_019059975.1:275009-286994 GCF_000696155.1 Zootermopsis nevadensis | reverse complement strand
ATTGGTACAACCGCAATGATTTCCTATCGTCTGCTTATAGCCAGTCATATAGACCTACATGTAGCAACTAATTGATCTGTGCCTCCCACAGCCTGTTTAATTGCCAAATTGCATGTGATCGAGGTGGTAAACGCACGAAATGGGATTTCCAATACGCTGAGCTAATATTTGTTCCGAAGTTCAATTGCAGAGTCATTTTCCAGTTGAGTAATAATTTACGAGACCTAGAATTCGTGCTCAAGTTATTCTCCTCCGGCTTCCTCCAAGTCTCCATGGTAAAAATTTTGACTTCTGTGGAATTTTAATAAGGAATATGAATATAAACTATAAATTTTAATTGAAAAGGTTGCTATAAAAAGTAAAATCTCAGTTACAAGATAGATTATAGAGAGTCGTAAAATGTAAGGCTTTACTAATAAAGGCATTGAAATTGCGAATATCACCAGTCCCTCTACATGGACAGAAATATTACTTGAATACAGTCTTAAAAGGGAGATACGATTTGTGAATCTCTTAAATAGGAATCTGGCGTCTTAATTGCCAGACCTCGACGTTCAATTACGTATATAATACGAAGGTAAAGTAGAAGACCATCACACAGAACAAATGTTCTATATTATTTAACATAGAAACACTGGAAATGCTGTTAAATATATTTTCTTTCTTTCTTTCTCTCATCTCGTAGGTGTCGAGGTTTTTTTATTTATTCATTTTGAACTATTTGGATAATGGTAGGATTCCCTGGATGAGTGATCAGCCCGACGCAAGGCCTCTACCTATACAAACACAGAAAGGCGCGGACAAACATCCATGCCTTGAGTGGGACTCGAACCCACGGTCCCAGCTGCGGCCGGCCTGATAAATATATGAATAATCAAAACAGGCCAAGAAACAATGAACGCAGCTAATGGTAATAATTATTATATTCGAAACGCTAAGTTCTGGTGTGGCAATGAAACCAGGTCACAATGTTGACAGATTCTGAATTTATGATGTTTCATTACCAAACTAATCTTTTTCATATAATTGTAATTTACACACGAAGCTGATGATAGGTTGGAGAAAAAATGCGGAAATCTTGCTTGCTTCTAGTTAACGAGACATTCTTCTTCTCTGTCCCACGTGGTTAGCAAACAGCTGTGTTGGTGTTTCCACGTTCATTACAGCGATTGACGCAATGATGAACAATGTTTGGTCCTTGGCAACTGTTCCAAGTTCGTCCACCACTAAAACTAATTTGCGACACTGATTTATGGAGCGTAATAGAACCTGACAGAGACCGCTCTTAGATCTAAGCCCGTACTAATTCTGTGACTAGCCTTCTCCTGTTGGAAGGAAGAAAGGAGGTAACTGATGTGGAAACAGACGGCATTACGCAGTTCCCAATCTTCCGACCCTGTGAAACTCAGCGCTGGTGATACAGATAGACGAGGCTGGTATAAGCTCTTGTGAAAAGCAACGAATACAGAATTAAATACTTGAGACAAAGACCGAGATATGTCCCGCTTTTGTCTGTTTAACAACAAGAATGTAAGAAGAGTTGATTGTAGTGCTCATGTGATTTAAAGCTTGCAGTTTTTAGGCCCCACGTAAATTCCAGCCCCTCTAGGGGAAAGGAAACTTGTTCGCAATCATCTAAGCTGGCCTCTGTGGAATGAACACTTATATTCGTGAGTCACTGAAGTGTATATTGTACCATATTGTATTATTTTCATACGCGGGTCACTAAACATGGAACAGAAAAGTCCAGTTTCCTTTCATGAATAATTAAGAGCAAATTAAATTCCGTCTCTTATCTTAAGAACACAGCTTAAGATTTTGAGATCCAGGTGCTTAGGAGAATATCCGGCTTCAAACACGAGGAACTAAGCGGAAGCCGGAGAAAACTGTAATTAAAGAGACTGCATGGGAGGCAGATTTAGATTTGAAGATAATATTAAAAATAATCTCAACGAAATAGTGTGTGGGAACATGAATTCGAATCATGTGACTCAGAATATGAACCAGTGGCCAGCTTTTGTGAGTTCAGCAATGGACCTTCAGGTTGTGTGGGAGGCGTAGAACTCGCTGACTGAGGGAGGGACTCGACTGCTCAAGGATGCATCACCGGGTCAGACAGAGGGACACTTGAAAGTCAACACAACTGGTAGGAATAATTCCGCGTCTGATTCTGAAGAAAATCAGGGATTATAAAATGTTCCAATAAAGAATTACAACTTAAATAAGGCTAAGTCTAAGTAAGTAGCGTGGTGACGGCGGAATATAATCTTATTACCAAATTCCGTCTCTGAAACCAAGGCAACAGAAAAGAAGTCGATATGAAGCGAATAAATGCTTTAGAAGTGGCAAGAATAACGAAGTTACGAGGCGAAAAGTAATAGCATTATATTAGAAGAGGATAATTTATTGCAGTTTCGAATTAAATATATGGAAAGTTATTTATGAAAGGTAAAGAAATCTGACAACTTAAAAGCATCGAATCTTTTAAAAACAACCCAAAGCTTGTGACTACGCGTGGACTTGTGACTGGTTACCAACGTCTCCATCTTTAAGGGTGCAACCTGAAGACGGGGGTCACAATCCAGAGAACCACAGGCCGAAAGTTGAAAGCCGGCTTCTGTAAGAATGTAGATATTTTATAGATAATTAGATTCTATGCCTTTTAACATGACAACCCTTCAACATTATCCTTCGCAGTGTGACGACAAATAGTTAAACTTCACGTAATAATGCCAGAGAGAATATTTCTGCAAGTTTCTTTCAAAATAAACGCTTCCGAAGTGTCAATGCCTTGTTGAAATGTCTATTTTCTTCACAATGCATGTACACTGGGCCTCATTTACTACGGACAGTGTGGAAAATCCCATTTTTTTTACCCTCACTGTAGTTACAGTGCGGAGTCTTGCCGTTGGTTTCATGTTATACAACGCATTATGTCTTCAAAAGTAAAATAACGACCTGTGGATTCACCACCCTTACTACTTCTGTTGCATGGATTTACCCTCTTTTGAAGCCCAAGGAAACGCAGACATCAAAGTAAACGTTTTCCTTGCAAGATTAAGACCAATCATTTTGTAACGCACCAATCTCAAACAGCTAATGTTCCTCTTTCAACAGAACTAAACAGAAATAAACCGAGAATCTAAAGAACAGCAAACAGGGTAGCCTAGGTAAAAGGAAGAGAAACACAAAGATAAAAATAAATAATAAGAAAATGACAAAGATTTTAAGGACGCCGAGAGAAAGGTAAATAATATTTCTGTGTAGAAAGGCAGAGGTAAGAAAACAATATGTCTATATCACAAGATAATAGAGAGGATTAGGACGACGTGTTACTAACATTTTTCAGCGGAAAATCCCTATTCATGAATATCGTTTACACAAGCAGGATTACGAAAATGAACTGGCAATTTTTCATTAATAAAGACAGATAAATTCTCATGACACGGAATTTGATAATGTTGACTGATCTCCCAGTAGTATTAATGTGTTCAAATCGAGGAAAATGAGATGGGTGGGACATGTAGTACGCATCGGTTAGAGATAACACATACAAGACATTAATCGGTATACCTAAAAAGAAGAGACAGATTGGTAGACAAAGGTTTAAAAAGAGGATAATATTAAAACGGGCATTAAGAAAGCAAATTGTGGGAATGCGTATCGCATTAATACAACTGAATGTGAAATGTAAGTATTTGTAAACACGATAATGAATATTCAGTTTCTTTAACACACAGTAAATTTCTTAATTGACTTAGCGTGCTATTAGCTTCTCAAAAAGGACTCTGCCTCATGAAGTTTCCTAGTTACAAAGTTCAGTACCTAGTTCATAAAAGTCCGGAACTGGACCTATTTTAAGGTAATGAATTCAGTCCACATCTTCACATTCAATTTGTTTAGGATCAATTTTAATTGCGTGCCATTTACGTCTAAGTTTCCCAAGTGGCCCCTTCCTCAATGGTGTCCGACAAAAGTTTGTAGCTTCTTACCAACAATAAAATAATACAAGTCAACTTCACAGGGCGTGCTGATGTGATCTCTGAAGGACTGAAATTCAAGCATGGCTGTAGGGTCAGACGAACGTTCCATAAACTTTCTCTCCACCTTTATGACATGCCTAAATTTGTAAGTAATAATGCAACGGTTTTCAATCCGGAATGCAATCTCATTTCAGCTACTGCGAGGTATTTCATTACTCGTGGTCAGGACTCCGGAGGGGATATAGAATGCGTTGCCAACACGTCAAGGTTTGCAATTAGCTTTAACCTCACTTGGCCTCAACACCGTATGCAATTTGCAGAACACATTCCTCGTACACTCATCGGATAAAAACAGTCATACTCTCTGTTCATCTATTTAAGATAAGTGTTTACTTATACGTGGACACACCTAACGGAGTCTCTAAATGAATAAATACAGGGTTATTCCAATGTCCCTGAGCACTTGTCAGAACAACACGTGTTAGAAGCGTGACACACAGACACACGTCACGTGCGCTACTTAGGTGTGTTGGGCAAGGCCGTGGTCTAGGCAACACGGAGTTTTCCTCCGGGGGCTTCCCCGGTTTCTCCGTGGCATCCCAACAATTACTCCATTCACACAAAGAGGAAGGCAATGGCAAACCACTTCTGGATCATCTGCCAAGAACGTATATGAACAGGTCCCAGTCCAAGAAAAGGATGGAAGGATCCTATTCATATGCCCGAATTTATAACTTGTGTTGGGGAAGGCCGTGGTCTAGGCAACACGGGGTTTTCCTCCGTGGCGTCCCAACAATTACTCCATTCACACCCAGAAGAAGGCAATGGCAAACCCCTTCTGGATCATCTGCCAAGAACGTATATGAACAGGTCCCAGTCCGAGAAAAGGATGGAAGGATCCTGTTCATATGGACCTGTCGTCAGACAGAACACTAAATAAATAAATATGGACGGATAGGAAATTTTTAATCACCCTGTATGTAGGAATGCATGTAAAATTTCTACGAAATATCGATACTGAGAATATAATTAGGAGGGATATCTCCATATCATTAAGAAAATAAATTTTAATCGTGACGGTTTAGCTTCGTGCACCTCGGAAGTCTAAAGATGGATATTTGATTTACGGGTCTACCTTGTTCAACCTTGCAAGAATGTGTGATTGCATATTAGGCGAAGGATACGTAGAACTATTCCAATACAAAGCACAGCATGTATGTCGAATGGCTAGTGACACGATAACAGCCCAACGAGATGGGATTCACCGGATAAACAAACGCAGTAGGGATCTTAAGTTGGAAAGAAAAAGTTAATCGTGTCAGTCACACACAATAGGACAGCAACTGCTGTGACGAAACAGTCTCGTTGTCCATTCAATTACTACGATTTACGAATACTGACACGAGCAGTTGATTAATGTAGAGTGAAAACGAGAACGAAGTGCGACTGGAAATGAGATGCTGTAACTGGACCTGTGGCAGTCAGTGTCTTGCTGCAAGGAAGTCGGGACTACTTACGACAGTGGATTCTAACAGGAAGCTATTCCGACTTCTTTAAAGACATATCTCGTAATGCAGGCTACTAAATGGTACCACAGGAATCTAAATACTGCTTTCTAACTCGATGTTTTCGGTGGAGGTAAGACCAATGTTCAGAAACACACGATGAGAATCTACGTTCCGTGGAAGGATACAGGCGTATTATTTTGGCAAATGCAAATGTGTTCTAGGTAAAAATAATCATTCGCTTGTTGTACCACTTTCACATGTTTCGCTTTTGTCCTTAAAACAAATCAAGGTTTGCTGTTGGGAAGTAATTACTATTTACTTCTAGGCTTATCACAGTAGGCGCAGTTCTCAGCGTTGTCTAATTTTCATAATTAATAGTTATCCACATATATATATAGGCCTGTGCATTACTAAACTCCTGGCATGTTATATAACACCGAAACTCATGATTTATTTAATCATGAGGGATGTTAAATTATTTATTATTATTATTTTTATTCAGAGCTATACACCCATATTCGTAGATATCGAAAGCATCGTTAAACAAACTAAGAGCTGATAATTGTATTTATATATATTTATTATCACAGTCTATACACAAACGTATTTAAAATGTTGTTGTTAAAATTTATATAACACTATAACATCTGTAGTATAAAATATTACAATAAGTTATATTATGTCATATTATGGCGCTTTTATCGTAGTATGATGTTACATTTATTATGGCGCTTATTATTAATTGTACGACATGTTTCGATGTTTTATGACATCATCTTCAGGCTTTATATCGTCATTTTTATCATTTTAAAACTGTTATATATTTCGATGCATTGCATTTATTGATTTATAGGTATATTTTGTAGATATTTCTGTCTTCATAATGCTCTGCATGTCTGTAGTTAGACGTTCATTTTCGATTTTGTGTTGTGTGATGTATCCTACGTCTACTAGCGGGTGAATCTTGCACTTAAGCTACAAATTGTATTTATATTTTTGTATAATTTTCAACGACACAATAAAAATATTAATTGCAAAAGCAAAGAAAAGGCGATGGTGTATTCTTCGTCAACATTATACAACATGCCAGCGTTTGATATTTAAAGCAGCTATTATTATTAATGAAAACAAAATGTGAATTAGTAGTATCTGAAGTTGAGAGTATGAATGTACCTAAATTTCGCGAACACCGAATACACATCATGTAAAAACATTCATGGAGCTGAGTCATTTCTGAGAAGATAACAACATGCTCAGCTGGTCAAGAATCTACAGAGCTCGAAGCTAAACAAGACTGTCCAACACAGAGAAAAACGAAGCAACTACTGTTACAAACATTCCGAGAATAATTAAATTTGCGAGAAATCTAAGAGTAACACAATTAACAATAATATTCGCGGTGTAAGTATGCTCCAGATATTCCTAACCTAACGAGCAGAATCTTAAATTCAAATGTTCACTCTTATCGCCTCGCCATTGGAGCGGAAAAGCACGTTCCATTTCTGAGAATGACCTGTCAGACGCACTGATCCAGTCATGACGTGAACCCACATCAATGAAAACGTACGCTTATTACCATTGGCTGCAGATGACGTAGGGAACAAAGATAGTAAAAGCAAATGGAGTTGTTTTAAAAATAGAACCACATTATGTACCTGTCTCCTATACTCGTCTGTATCTCTGAAAAAAGTCTCCGCTACAAGAAGAAGTCATTCAACCATCTACTTGAGACAGTGTACAGGCCGTGAACAGCCTTTATGAATTCAACATTTCATTATTCAAATCTCATTTAAAGTACAATAACTGAAGTATTCATCGACTGGAAAATCAACTCAAAAAGTTTCCATTTGTCGCCTGGTTGCTATTGAACGTTTTGGTAACGATGTATACATACGCCGATCTGAGCGCCGTGTTCATGCGGCAACTTCTCCGACACCCTCGTCTTGCGTGTAGTCTAAGGCTAGAACTTTCCTGTTAGCGGATTCATCGCCTTGCTGCGGGACATATTTGACGTAATGTTTAAAGAAACAAATTCCAATCTTATTGATTACATTAAGCTTGTTTAACTGCGAGAAGTGCCGGTTCTGCTGCAGAAACTCTAATGCGAAATTAATTGCGAGCTCATTAAAATATTTCATTGGCTATTTAAACAGAAAATCTTCGTTAAAATAAAAATGAATCTGAGGTACATGACTTTAGAATCTCATGAAAAGTGTTCTACTTTAATTTAGAAGAGGGTTGTTTCCCCAAAACTCCAAGATACGAGGTATATAAGATTTCACACGTCGCTACTGGAGAATAACAATGACAGATTACAAAAAGGAGAAACACGAAGCAGACTCCGAAGTTGAAACTCAGCAAACGATATTAAAAACAACAAGAGAAATTTTAGATGATGCTAAGGCAGAATAAAATTATGACCTTCGACCTTTGCGAACTACAAAAGTCACATCAGAGGGCGTGGGGCATCTCTGGTTTAGAATTTCAAGGTCAACATAAAGAAACGTGTCTAAGTTGTTATACAAGGTGCCCATTATGTTTGTCCGATTTTAACCAAAATTGAAATATATATAACTCCCCAATACAAAATTTAGCGAAAATTTTGCAAAAGCTGCATCACGCCTCAATCTCGGAAAATACTCCTAAATACCCATTCCCTGTTGACGACAACAAGATTATGTTAAGTAGTTATTTAATTCATGCTACTAAGATTACCCATCGATGATTCCGGATCAACTGTGTAAGTGCAACTTTTCTTTATATATCCCTGTCACGTTACTCAATAAGCCCTAATGACTGCCGTGATATTTTAAAATGATATTTCGTGTTTGTCTGGAGATAAAAGAAATCAGTGTAGCTGATAGTCTTACTAAGTGCCACTGGAATGGGAGACGATTTATCGTGATACTACTTTACGACAGTGACGTCTGAGAGTGTGTGATATTCACCACGCATCACACACTTCTCTTGCCACAAGAGACATGACACCACACGACATGTTCACACTGAAACCAGAGGAAAACTAACTCCTGCACAATTCACACTTCTGCATTTACACACTTCAGCTGTATAATGCGGCCTGCTGTGAACTTGAAGCGATTAGCTCTCAACGTGAAGCATTCAAGTATGGCTTAATGCAACTGAGACAATTAGGATCCGACATAGTATGACCGAACGTAAACCATTACTTAAGCATGTTTTCAGTGCTGCTCAATTGATTTACCAGAATCTGATCTACAATTTTCGACAAAATCTCTGAACTTTGTTAAAGATCATAGGGTCCTAGAATACAGTTTAAATGTGTTGAAGGTCATTCAAGAACCTGTCACAATTTAGGCACGGAGAATATTCGTGGATGATATTCAGTGTTCCTGGTACTTCGATCCTGTGTCACGCAACCTGTGGCCAGGAGGTCAGGAGGTCTCCCATTTTCTTAAATATAGTCTCTTGTCCAGCGTAGTACAGCGTTATATAAAGAAAACTACGTGGAACAAAATAGACCTGTTAACATTGACCTTTTCATCAAGATTAAAATATAATTATAAATGGAGGCATACAACATAGCGTCTGGGTGATGTCAAAAATTCCGGGAAATTGACAGCGAATCTACTACTCATTCAAAACGCATATTACCTCAAGAACTGAAAAACTTTAAACCATTTGAATACAATATTCAACGTAAATAAAACGAACACTTAAAACACAAACAGAACGTTCATGTAACTCACACTGCGTCATTGACTGCATGACTTGAACTGCTATCCGTAACTAAAACCTGAGATAAATGTTTTCTACGTGACCAAGACTTCCCCTCGGCCGCTACGAGCCCCTGGTAACGGTTGCCCAGGCGCAAAGTAATTTACCCGAATCTACACCGCAGCAGGTTCTACAAAATAACGCAGACCTCATCTTTCTTTCGTAGTAAAGATTAAGGCCGGGAACCCCACGGAGGCCGCTTCAATTTGTTCTTCCGTTCCTTTCGTTCTCGACTTCGTATCGATTACAAAACATTTTCCTTAGTAAGCATTCACGTGTTCCATTTCCCAACAATTTTCTAAACACTTTTCTTTGAACATTTTGTATCCTTTCTACCCAGACGTAATGAAACTAACAAACGAAAAAATTAACTAACGGAACTATGGCCCAAGTATAAGTTGTTCCATCCACTGCCGATAATTGTGACAGCTAAATTCTCAATTTAGGCCAAAAGGCGACTTCGCAGGAATAGAAGCCAGACATTCAAATACACAATACTATAACATTACCTGTTGTTTTGTATAGCTGAAGAACTTTGTCTCTTACATCAATGGAAGAACACGGAGGTACCGGAGAGCAGAGTGCCAAGGAGAATATTTTGACGTAAGAGGGAGGCAAGATAAAACTTGGCAGAGAGGAGTTCCAACACAACATTACTTCCAGACGAACCTCCTCCACTCTTCATATCTGACCGATTATAAAAAACCACTACAAATATTTCACCCACGCAAGATCACTCTATACGCGACATACATTTACGAAACAACATTGAATGTGATAACAAAGTACAATTGATCTAGAAGAGGATAACTTTCCGATATTTAATGGACATCAGACGAAGGATTGCATTTAGAATATTACATTTGAATTTATATCGATTATACACCTGAAGATGGTTCATTGAAAACCGAAACATGTCGTGAAAAAGATGATGCTCTAATTGTAAATCGAACATTTCGAAAGAAAGAGCATCATTTTAATATATTTTAAATATTTAAATGTTAATTGTAATAATATTTTAATATTTAATAATAATATTTTATTGTGATTAGACGGTTAAAATTAAACAAACAAGAGAGGAGCTTCATAAATTGTACTCTGAATCAAATTTTATTAGGGTGATAAGATCCCGCATGAGTGGCAGATCATGTAGCACTCATAGGAGTTATAAGAAACGCGTAGAAGCCTGAAAACTCTCAGGACCAATGTGTAGATTTAAGGATAATAGCAAAGGAAACAGGATGTGGGTGTGTGAATTGGTTTAATCAAGTTCAGGACGGAGGCCGGTGACAGGCTGCTGTGAGAACGGTAATGAATTTTGGGTTTCATAAAAGACAAGAAACATATTAACAGTTTCCACGGACTATGTTCCATGGAGGTGGGTAGTTCTGAACTCTTCACGTTTAAATTACCAACAGTGAGTCCTTTTATTCTTGGAATTAAAATTTTACCTCTATAATTCAGAACAGGTAACTTACAATATTGTAAATTCCAGTTATAATGAAATCTCCCTTCTTTTCACGTTTCGTCGGCATTATGGTTTCATTATTTTTCATTTTTTTACAAGAATGTCCTGCTTCAGAATACTTCTCGGAAACACGGAATGGAACAAGACTAAGGAGAAAATTATGATAATTCAAGCATATTAGTTTTTTGTTAAATCCTTGTTGTATCTTACTACGTTAAGTGTTAAGCCTTGTTAGTTAATTTTCACTCCTAGAACTTGGAACAAAGGGATGCAAGCGAAAAATATAAGATCCAGTTATGCTCCAGTGGGAAGCATAGCTTCCAGGGCTCGTTATTTGAAAAGCCTATCTGTTTCAGCTCCAGAAAGTCCACACATCTAGACCCACAAGCGGCAGGAGCCACGTCGTGATGCAAATTTCAGAATCCTCTTACGTCATCTTTATGCGCAAAATCCGAAAATTTGCATATAACTCCATGACACGCACACCAGCCCGGAGGCTGGTAGTACAAGTTACAAGTGAACAGCCCTAAGCCGCACCCCGACAATGGTACAGCTTCATACGGTCCGCCGTTATTAAAAACTGATTTATTTAAAGGCGGTCTCTCAACTGCAAAGGTTATAAAGGGCGAACTGGGCGCGACTGCGTTTGTTTAATGTGTTATATAACGACGCTTTCACAACTGCGAAAGTTACAAAGCATATGCGGAGCTTTATCAACTGAATTCGTCATATATAGCATCGAATTGAACTATGATTGTGTTTCTTAGGTTATGTAACTATATTTTCTGATGCGTAGGAGAGGGAAACGACAGTTTAAGTTTCTTCGTTATTTAATGACGCTTCTTAACTTCATTGGTTATAAATATATGGTCAGCGTGGCTGGGGGGGGGGGGGGGGGGGGGTCTTTCTTCATTTATTTAAAGACGATTTCTGAACTGCATAGATTGTTTCCAGTGGAAAAAGAGAGCGACTGTTATTTATGGGTTATTTAGTAACGCTTTATCAACTACAAGAATCGAATAACATCCAATGGTACGCTGACTTGCAAATTAATCTAAGATGGACTTCGAAGAAAAGTTCAGTGGTATAAATTACGGTACAATCCCAGCAGTTGCTTCAAAAAAAAAAAACGAAAATTAAGAAATACTTAAGTAATAATAGCCTCTGTTAGGGCAAGCTTCTAACCTGAGATACCCCGAATACTAAGCAGCAGTGTTGCCTGCTTGCAGTAATGTTGTGTCAGAGTGACCAGCCCCTGGGTCAGAAGCAT
>NW_019059975.1:232962-254594 GCF_000696155.1 Zootermopsis nevadensis | reverse complement strand
ATCCCGGAAATAGCTGCTGCCCTATGTACCTTAGGGACAAGGTCTGTCTCGGGTACATGGAAGTACACACCCCATAAAGTGGTGAATAGATGGGATAATAATAATTATAATAATAATAACACAGCAACAACAGTACTACTAGTAGTAGTAACAGTAACAGTAAAAGTAATGAGATGATAATGTTGCGCCATATTGTGTTGAATATATACTTGTTCAATTTGATCAGTCTAATCACAATAAAATATTGTTATTAAATATTAAAATATTACAATTAACATTTAAATGTAAATCTAACATTTCTATAGAGAGCATCATTTTAATATATTTTAAATATTTAAATGTTAATTGTAATATTTTAATATTTAATAATAATATTTTATTCTGATTAGACTGATAAAATTGAACAAGTAAAAGTAATAGTAACAGTAACAGTAGCAGTAATAGTAGTAGTCTCCGGATGACCAGTACCACGAGCATCGTGTACTGACTACCAGTTAGAAAGACGTAGCAGCGACTTTCAAAACACGGCCAATATCAAAAACGTTACGCGAGCGTATGGTCGGTTAAAGTTGACGGGAAGCCACTGGCACATATTTCGTGCTCCAACACACGTGTAAATGCAATCGTATGCTTATTCGAGTAAGTTGTATTGTCGAACAGAACTATTTGTGCTGTATTACCTTGTCTTCATAGTTAAAATAGTTACGTTGGAGAAACTATTGCGTCGTCGCAGACAAGACTTCCATCGAGGCACGGCGGATCGTGAACAGCGCCACGTGGAGAACAGAGCACACGACCTCATTACTCCGCACAACGGAAAATGGCTACCGAGGACATCAGAAGACACGCCACCAATACAGAACCAAAGACCTTGTCGGAAAACCTCTGTATGCGTGTGTTCATATATATTCATGAATATTTATGTGTGGCCTTAAAATACAAACTGTGGTGACAGAAACCCCAAAGGTTCAACACTAATAGCAAACGCCTCTATTTCACACTCCCGACACAGTTGGGTCAAGGGAATAAATATATTGCCTCGTTATCTGTTTCCAAACGCTATTACTCTCGCATCTGATGACACAACTGCAGAACTACGATTCAAACGAGGTTAATAAATAATGTAATGTACTGAAGTAAAACTCAAAGCTTCATTAAGTGATACATGTAATATGAATAAAATTAATGAAAGTCATTATATCATTTTCTCCCAGCCTCCTGTCACTTCGTGTTTCTTAGGTCCGAATATTCCCTCAGAAACTTGTTCTCAAATACTTTCAATCCGAGTTAATCCCTTTACGTGCGATGTCAGATTTTTAACCAATAAAAACAAATAGGATTGTCTTTACGTTTTTAGATAGCAAACAGTAAGATAAAATATTTTGAATTACATGGTAACAAATATTCTACGACGTAATGCTGGCTGCACTAAAAAATTAGATGAACTATCACTCACGTGCAGCTAATTACCTTTCGTCATATTCTAATTACTGACAAGTTATCATAGCGGCTGCATTGATAGCATGCACTAGAAGATTAATAAAAATGGGATATATGGTCTTTGCTGTCAGATCGCGTGACATTTATCAAAGAATGACAGTTCAGTATGGCCCCAGACCTGTAACAGTCAGAGGCATGTTTAGAAATTGATGGTAAAGACTCAGAGAAGGGCGAACGTGTATTTTTGACGGGGCGTGTTCTGGTCGGTCATCGACTGTAACGTGTTGAGGTTAAGGGGAAAATCGATCAATCAACACTGATAAAATTGAATTTGAAATGAACGCTTGCAATGGAAAGAAATTATGCAAGAACGGCTTATCGTGCAATCAAAATAGTTTATTCGGATGGGGTATAAAAAGTTGTGGATAGCTGGACACAAATGCACTTAAAATCTGGGTAACTACGCAGGAAACGACGGATTTGAGAAATGTACCCTAACAGGGTAAAACTTTTCACTCTCGTTTCTTGCAAACAAAGTGGTTATTAACAAACTACTGTGAACTTCAAGTTGTACTCATGGGTCGTGATGTTTTCCCTTTTAATTGCTTATAAACAAACAGTAATCAATATCAGCACAGTTACTTAAAATTCCTGCAAACATGGAATTCCAAAAGATGGTGTATTTTTCATTACAAAATTCGGCACTCTTATTAAAGACAGCTTCCGTGTGTTGCCAATATGTTATGCAATTTCTTAACGATATCCAGTTTTTTATACCTCGTAAATAATTTATACGTTAATTCACAGAAAAACAAGTATAAATGCATATCATCTGTCAGGACTGGCGAAAAGTCTCTCTGTATGTGGGCTAATCTTCATCAAGAGTTAGCTACTTAACAACAAGTGATTCTAGCCCTTCCCTTTATTTGGTACTTCCTGTTGGCCTTTATGAGATATTTGCTGCTGCGCAGTTACAGTTAAATTACAGGTTTGTACATATATGGATGTTTTGACAGTGATATTACCAAGAGGATCCAGATGTTAATACAAACCAAAATTGGGAACGACGCAATTGGTTCGTCGAATAAAAAAAAAAGACTTAGGTAAACATTATTTGAGTCTGTAACGTACAGGGGAAAAAATGTTACTAAGTAGCATAGTATGACCCGTCAAACTTGAAGGGAATTACATTTTTTGTGTTCAACAGTAATACAATTTATCTCTGCATTATCTATGATAATCTCATTTAAAGTACAAATCTATAAAGATTTCTTTACGAAATTAATTAAACGTGAGAAGATCTTCACGGCGGCTGAAGCTGGATTCCTGCCGTACTTACAAACACAAAACCAACAAACAAACTGACTTAATACCCCACCAGACCCCATAATAGGAGTCTCCATAGCCTCTTTTGCATTCATTGCTACCAGAGTCGCCACTGTCAGAAATTAATTTAAATTCTTTCCGTATTTCACGAACGGTGCGCTAGGTAGTCAAGTGTGGTGAACGCTGTCTATTATATTGGGAGTAGATGAAATTTCAACGATGAATTTGGCAGGTGGATTATTTCAGCCGATATTGGGTTGTGAAGAACGGTATGTGTTTCTTAAAAAAAATCATATCTTAAAGCTAATTCCATGTTCACGTGATGCACCCAGTTCTCTCAATTGAGGCTCTACAGGCACGGGCAGTCTCATAATGGTACAGCCGTGACATCTGGTGTAGTAAAAATTTCCCCATCAAAAATTAGGTTAGATATATTTTTAATTCAGTTCCTGGAGTTTTATTTCAATATTTTGATGCGTTGACAGCTTGTGAATAAAAATTACAATTGAGTTCACTTCTGTTTAATACATATGTGATGTTGATGGAACACTGAATCAATGAGCAAAATGCATATAGGAGAACAGCTGAAATATCATGTGTCAGAGAACTTTGTCCGCATAAATCTCACATGAAATTACAGCCCTTCTATCCTGAATGTTTGTTACACATCAATACCAATGCAAACTCTCACAGGCACAGGTTTCTCGTAAGACAATCGAGTTTCCATCAAGATAATCACAAACAGTAATGACATTCCATTCTTTTATTGCTTAGTATTGTAATAGTAGTAAATTGTAAGCTTATTTTATTTCTGATAGGTTTTTTCAAAGACTGACAAACACTGTAGCAACTGAAGATTCCTGTCTTCTGCAGTATGACCTCTGAAACGTTGGTTAACATCTACCAGACTACACAGCGCAACATCCCAGAAGACAGAAATCTTCATATTTTTAATCGCCCTGATGACGGAGGCAGTATGACCTCTGAAACGTTGGTTAACATCGACCAGACTACACAGCGCAACAATCCAGAAGACAGAAATCTTCATGCTCATCGCCCTGATGACGGAGGCAGTATGACCTCTGAAACGTTGGTAAACATCGACCAGACTACACAGCGCAACAACCCAGAAGACGTAAATCTTCATACTCACCGCTGTGAAAACCTCAAATCTTACACTGTAGCATCTCACAGTTGCCCTAACATCACTTCTACCCAACAAAATGACGCTATCACCTTCATGCAGTCAAAACAACAGGATTAAGAACGTAACTCTGAATTCAATCGGAGGTTTATTGCATTACGTAAACTTGTGGTGTTGCCTGTGCTGTGATAATTACTAATGCATGCTGTATCCCACACAGAGATTTACATCGGGCTGTGTAAAATGGCCTCAATATCGCCACGGGTTTAATTAAATTCATACGAGATACGTAATTCAGCAATATGTGGTAAAATTGGTCGTGCAGGATTTCCTGTGTGGTTAAGTCGAAGGTCAGAGATTCTCGACTTTTTCTAGATCTGTGGCCACATTCGATATTTCTTATCGACTCAACGCGCCGCATGGATGTAACTGAGGGAAATTTGTTGAAAAAAATTACAGTTTATTGACAGTATTATAATATGCCTACTGATGCAAACAGATTTACATTTTACTCAAGAATCCTTTCGGCAATATCAGTCATTACCTAGATAAGTGACGTTTCGTTTACTTGATTAATTTTAAAGTAACAAGTTTAATTTCTGTTGTCGCTATTTATACATCCGAAACGTCGACAACCACCTACAATACTACACGGCGTCATAGTCTAGCTTACGATTTAAGTTACATTTAATGTTTGTTCTGAATTAATAAATACGACCGAAGGGTAGAAACACTGTTGTGTATTCATTTTATACTTACATAACGTACTCTATGAAAAAAAGTCGTTCTTGAAAAGCTTTTGATTTGAATTATCATTATAGTTGGTAAAACCGTTTTCTTCGTAACTTTGTATCTTCATATTATTGAATACGCAAATGTTCTATCAAGCCTTATATCTGATAAAGATTAACAATTATTTTAATTAACCTTATTTTATTTCACAGGGTTCTACCATAAATAAGTTTCTCTAACTCTGATATGTCGTCCCCTGTACAGTGTTTCCTGTATTTTCCCAATAATTCCAGACCAGATCCGATGCAGTATAGCGAACACGTCATACGAACACCGCAGCAGAATGTTATAAAGTTATTACACAGAAGCCAACAAACTGTAACTAGTTACACGAAGTAGCTGTTGGTACTACTGTTTCGTATTCAGGAAATACACATTTCATGTCTCCGCCGGGACAAAGGTTAGCCTGAAAAAAAAATGTTTTTCTTGGATATAATCCATCATTCCAGGCAAACACTAAGAACAGATACCTTACAGGAAGACTCAGGCATCGCATTTCTAATTCCGGACCAATAGAGAATTTCTCGACGCAACTTTCAATAATTCAACCACCTTTATTGCCCAGGGGAAGAAATCTAATAAGACAGAAATTTAATTTTCAATACACACCGTGATCTTTTCCAATTTAAATAACTTCATACACTATTGTAGATCCATTTTGAAATGTACCAAAATAAGCCCTATTAGGCACGTTCAAATCCTTACAGAGCGCCTACTAAATTGCTTTATTAATCTGTCTATATGAAACAACTCAAAAACGCCTAAAAGGATTTACGTAAAATTTGGCACAATGGCGTGTCATTAAAATTTGTAGATACATTTAATTTTTTGTTAAAATCAAACTGCAAAAACCAGCAATTTCTATGCGTTTCTGTTATTGAAAGTTCCTTTTGTGAAATTCCCCAGTCGTTCACAGAAGCCAAAGGTCGGGGAATTCTCACGTGGGGGATCCCCAGTCGGTCATTTACAAAGGTAAAAGGTCACATTCTGATGAACTCGCCGGTACTGTTACGATATGCCTACATTTTTTTAGCTTGAATTTTGCCATTCGTATGTCATTCGCTGGCTGAGCAAATCCCACGACACGCCAACTGAATTCGCCTGCCCTAGACCTGGAGTAACGCTCGGAAAACAGCAACCCCGGAACAGGAAAGCCAGCACACGTGCAGTCAGCTTGATGCGACGAACTTCCCGGCCAGACCAATGTTTGTGTCACTGAACTATAACGCTCAATTTTCCTCGCCATACGACGATGAGAACATTTCTATAGAGATTTTCGCGCAAGATCACGTATTTTGTGTTTCCAGAAGGCCACTCAACTCGAACAATAATACTTCATTTGCTGTCGTTCCTGTTAAGTATAATTTACATCCGCCAAAACAGATGATCGGAACATGTACGGACAAAACAGTTTTCAAACAAACAAGTGATGGATTAATAAAACGCTTAAAATTGGCTATTCTTCCATTCAATACAGACGTAATTTGGAGTCTAATGAGATCATAATTAAGAGAAAACAGAACGACACACAGGAGAATAGTAGCTGTTGCAGGCTGAAAACATGACCAAAAATACTTGATAATTTACTATATCACGAGACGAGTTATTGCTTCGGGAGGGGTCACTGAATGACTACACTTTCATGATCTGTACAAAGCTTCCAAGAGAGTTATATTTTTATTTAATTTTTAATTACAAAAAAATTAAGACTACATGAAGTTTAATATAAGTCAATATATTGACTGCCAATAGATCCTTCGAAACTGCGCCAAACTTAAAATAATTAGATTTATTCTACTGTTAACCCTTTGAAGTCGTAGTTAATCTAAATTAAGATAGTACAACACACAGTTATTATAAACTTTTATAAACGTTTCATTTATCCACCTGTCGGCAACTTAGATTTTATTTGATCAAAAACGAGAATCCAACTCCCTTGGCATTAGGCCTGCTCTGATAATCCACAGAATTTCTAATAATAAAAGGAGACATTACACCAAACATCGAGTATACTACAAAGAAACTTTTAACATGCAACCCACAAAAGCCGCCCTGGTCTATGACCTTCCGTCGGCAGAGTTTAGAATTTGCATGGGGTTCCACCAACAGCTTTGGAGACAAAATGGGTTCCACCTCACGTTTGCAATTGCACCGAGTACAAGAAACACTGCCCTGTATATTGTTAGCAGAGTTCGACGAAAAGGATGAATCTACGACTGGCAATATTCTACTCTATACATGGCCAGACACACTGAGAAGTTCTCGGTAACAAAATGAAATGAAGGGGTTTTCTCATGTATATGGATGGAATACAGTCACACACTGTCTGAGCTTGCAGGTCGTAATTCTTTGGGTTAAACCTCCTGGTGTGTTCAAATCCACAATGACCTCCTAAAAGTATCAGTTTTTGATATATTTTTCAGAACTCCTTGAAAGGGAATCAACGACATATTTTGTTACATGTACAAACTCAAAATATTTTTGTGTACTGTGTGGTCACACATAGCTAAAAAGCTAAGCAAATCGGTGATTCAATATAAAACACTCATGGCGCAAATAGAAAACTTTGTTTCAGTACAGATCTTTGGTTTCTATTGTCCGAAACATTTGACTGATCTCACTCAAAACGACATTACGCCAGGTATTTCTTATCTGTATCTGTGGTGCCCTGAAGAATTAGTTGCAGGAGCATTTCAATCGACACAAACAGGTTTTATAAAAGGTATTTTAACTCTCAGTTACAATCACACAAACACACACACACACAGACTGAATTTTAGGTTCTCAAGATTCGCGACCTTTGTGAGGTGCTTGTTGCCTACACCAATCGCCCTGATAATGAAGGCAGCAAAGACCTCTGAAACTTCAACAAACTTCTGCCAGACTACAAGGGGCAACAACCCAGAAGATAACCATCTTCAAATAACTATAGAATGTAAAATAGAGTGGCACTTACAGAGTAATCAGAGTCCTCCAAATTTTCTGACAAAATCCCCTGAAGTCATGAAATTACTGCAGGAACTTACTTTCACATTAGTCGAAGCTTTCTGAAGTCAGATTCTATCCCTGTCTCGGAGTCACAAGTCAGGAAAAGCAAACTGTGCGGTTTGTGGAGGGGGAAGAGGATGAGTGCCCTTGCACTGCATTCTCTAATGGGACTAGAATCAGCCCGGCTTTCCCTTAGCGAGAGAAAAAAACTTAATAGATAGGAAATAATAGTACAATGAATCAATACAGAAATAAGCATAGAAACACTGTTTACGCTATAAATGACCCTAGCCCCAAACTCGTTTCGTCCTCAAGAGTTCATCATCAGTGGCAAAAAGTGGAAATTAATTCATATAATATGATAAAAAAATCGTTGAATACTATAGAAAAAACGTCCATAAACCCAAAATCTTTATCGAGACTCGAACCTAGGACAGTTTCAGGTATGACGTTAGTTCATGAAATCTCATATCGTTAAGGAACAAGTCTGCCTTCTCTTTTGTTTCGATCTTTCGGGCTTCTGGTCTTTGTCTCTGTAATCTCATCTTCGAACCAAACAACTTTCGTTTGTGCTTTGTTTATTAGCTACAGGGCTCTTCACCCCCTGTCTCCTCTTCCTGGTCTCAAGGAATGCCAAGTATGGTGTAAATTGGTGTATCCATTCTCGAGCTATAAGCGAACAAACGCATAAACCCACAATTTCAACTTTACACGTAAAGTTATTTAGGCGAATTTCTGCTTTAAAGAGTTAACATAGGCATGTGTTAGCCTTGCTGTAGTAGTTAACATGTTTTAAATGCCTCGTGAAATATTTACCTGTATGACGCAAACAGTGGCTACACATTCTATCCTTTGAAAGTAACAGTTGCTTGTTTGCGCTGGCGTGAAATTTACTGTAGGTGTTGATATGCATGTTGCCAATAATTTCCAGTCTATTTATAAACTACAAAGCTGGACAGCAGTGAAAACCGCTATCTTCCAAAAGAGCGACGTTTCTGTACACGCGACGTTTAAAGCGAGTTGTATTTTTATCATGTTGATATTAAAGTCGATGCTATGGGCATACAAACTGAGGTCTGTGCCTAGAAGTAGCAACATTTGAGCTCCAACGCGTACGTATTTAGTGAAAATTTTTAGTTGGATATTTCCACTAGCAAACTCTCTTTCTCACACGTTCATAAACGCTAACCTTGTCTAAGTCTATGTGGGTTATCATATGACAATGACAGGAGTTTAAAAGATCACCTTAAATTTTGGTGGAAAGAAACACGGCTATTGAACATAAATGTGTGATGTTTAAGTGAGCTCTCAGCCACACCCTGAACTGACAAACAACACAGAGGTCCAGTGATAACACATTTATGACCACCATCGTAGAGCTCCTGCTCCGCAAAGCTAAATGGAATTTCTGACTCACGTGTTAGAATGTTGTTATTGTAAAGCTTTTACAAACGCAAGCAGACTACTATGTAAATCTTATGTGAGTCAAGACATATTTTAAATCATCTGACTAGTTCAGTTAACACGTGGACATGAGTTCATGTATCTTTCCGAACACTGGATAATAAGCTTACATTACGAAACATCTTATAATCAGATTTAAACATTCTACAATATCCTAATAAGCTTACATTACGAAACATCTTAGAATCAGATTTAAACATGCTACAATATCGAATGCGTACCAAATACATTATATCTAGATACGTTTCAAAATCTGAATATATTCTTGTTATATGCGTGAATGCCTACAGTATGAATGACCGGGAGTCTATTCCTAGCAGCCGGAATTCAATTCAATTCAATTCAAGACACGTACAGACTGGTAATGGGGAACGTCAGGACGCCTAAGAAACGAACAACTCATTACAATTCCCCACAGATCTGTGCGTCTTCATAGACTAGGGAGTAGGCACAGGGAGAGCTTCAGTTAGTTAACAGCGCAATATATGTCTACTTAGTGTAGACAATTAGTTATGGTGTACAACTTCGACTGTCAGGGAATGTTAAAAATTATCCAGCGTTTCGGCAAGAGTTTTAGTTGCCATCTTCAGGACTAACATGTAATTATCGTGTGTTTTTGAGAACATTATACGAGGAAGATAGTAGGTGGCGAGTTGGATTTGACGGTGTTGATTTGTGGAGTGGATCAGCGGGCCTAGGAAAATACCATCGCCATGTCTGTCCGTCCGTCTATCCGCGAATCGCTTAACCGACTTAAATGAAATTTGCTATCAGGTAGTTCTTTTGTATTTCACACACCCCACAGTTTAAATTATTTATCAAGCCTGACTTAAAACAGAAACTGCAGGCACCGAGTTTGCAGATTAAGCGTGTAAATATATCGAAATTGCTTTCGCATTATTACATATAACACAAGCTACGAACATATTAAATAGCTTGCTGAAGTTAGTTTAAGTAAGACAAGTGCATATTTCCAACACGAAAATCCACTGAACACAACTTTTTCTGAACGCACAGTACAATGAATCAGTATATCACAGAATAAAAGTTATACGATACTATTGAAGAAATATAAGTGCTAGTGTTCTGATTCTTCATAAAATAAACTTTTAGAATTGGATGTCACATTAAAATGTAACTTATCTGACACGAGGATAGTTACGGAGATCATAAAAATCGGCCCACTTGACGGAATTACTACATCATACTAACAGCCACTTTCAACGTCTCTCAAGGGAAATCTTATTATGCAGAAAAGCGCTATATTATTACACCCCACAGAACCCTTGTCGCCTTATGAATAACGCGGAAAAAGCTGCTGTACTGATCCCACGCACAAAATGTAAATCACCTTTGAGAGACGAAAAATATTCTCATCTTACCAGAGCGAAAGGTCAGGTGAGACACAGCGAAGTGAAATTTGATGCAGTCCCTTACGTACCCACAAACAATACGTAACAGCCAGTTAACTGTACTGGACGGGAAGTTCCAGCGAGACTGAGCTGCGTCACAGTAGGAGGGGAAGGAATTTTTATTTAGACTGAGATGCAGAGACACCACTCGCTGAAGAATCAATATTTCCAGCTACTCCCAAAAATTATAATAGACAATCCAATTCTTGGAAAACAAATACAAAAATTAATGCAGGGCATTTTCATTATTCAGTTTAAAAATTCCATCGGCTCGCCTGCTTTCCTTATTAGAAAAACGTAAAATATTCCTCTTAAGAGAAACGACGTTACCAGTAACCTTAAGTTGTTTTAGGAAGATAAAAGCATTTGAAATCAAGGGGATAAGTAAAATGTCTGGACTGGGGATAGAAAAATTGTGGAATGGCGGACATGTCAGTGTCAGAATTCGTAATTTCTCAGTCGACATAGGACCGTGCACTAAGTTACGACCGGATTGACAAATAGAGTGAATGAAGAACGGAGATGAATACACATTTTGATTAAAAGGCTTTTATCAAAAAAGATCAATTAGAAGAATAACAATGATATGGTGAAAGTATGTTACTAAAATGTATTCTATATCAAATAGAAGTAAGTAAAGCTGTCCCACTATACGCCATGTAGGCGCTTGGGGGGGGGAGAACTTCATAAACTATTTCCCATAAAATTCTCAATTTAGATTCATCATAACAAAGAACACGTATCGCATTTCCTTCTTACGCAAGTAGTTTTAGACGAGCAGCCAAAATATCTGTAAGCTTCGTTTACATTAAATGCGCTCGTCTCTTTGTTCATTCTCACGTGTACATGAACGAATATCGACTGAATTTGTCATTCCAGATTTACAGATCATATTCAATTCTCGTTCAAACTGTGTAACATTCGTATTCTTTAGATGCGTCGTCAGAAATATTTCGCAGTGGCAATCAGTGAAAGCAGAAGGAGTATTGGTTAAGGATAGACACTGTTCATTTCACTACGATACAAATTCTTACAATGTAACAAAATTTGCCTGGATCTTCCGAGGAATGTAACGAGAAACCTGTCCTCGGACCAAGAATCGAAACAGAGACATTCCGGCTACGAGGCAGGGATGCAGTGGAATAAAAGCGATACTCTTTCAGTTTCAGTGGCTATATATAATTACTGTATGACATGGGAAGATGATCATGAACGGTAAACAGGTATAAAGATAAGTCGTAGTCTGAAGCATTCGCCTCCAGAGACTGAGGATAATCACGAAACATCTATCAGAATAACAGGTGAATAGGGCAAGATTATATCCGGAGACCTTCAGAATACAAATCTATTCGGCAAGTACGTTGATCGATCTCTAAGATGAGATACAAGCTCTGGACTTCTCGATTACGTAGCAGCAATGCTAATCAGCATCCTTCGAACTCCGAACCAGCATCGTGGGGCTGTAAATCACAGAAACGCTACCACTCACTGTACGACGGCGTTAATTCGGGGTAATTGGGTTGAGGAGAAATCGTCTTCACTCCGTCTGGGCGTTTTATCATTCCTCGAGGATGTTGACTGACGAGTAGGTATTTTCCTCACAGAAGGTCGCTACTATAAACTGCAGTGTTTACAGGGTCCTTCCAGAATCGCCAATATCGGCAAAGTAACAGGATCCACGGTCTTCTAGCAAGTCTTCTGACAATTATTTACACGCACATTGGGGAGGGGGGGGGTTTGCCATCCGCTGTGTAACTTCAGGAAAATAACAAATTTACCTTCTCACCAAAACACCTAGTGTTTTTATGAAGAACACATAAAACATTCCAGTAAGCTGGTATGACTCGTAACTTCTAATCTGATTTAGCTATCCTGACTGAGGATTTACACGTCTTTCCACAGGAATATATGTGTCACAGGTTGCGACTACTTCTTTCGAATCCCTTAAGTGCTCGCCATTCACAACCATTCATCCATCTCATTCGTCGCTACATCAGCCCTAAAATTACTACATGGAGAAGAGGGAATGAGAAGTTACCAGCTAATCAATAAATTTTCCAACTTTCATGGAGACCGAAGGTTAGTCGTATTCACACGAATTCCTTATTGAGACTTATTAGTTAAATTAATTCCGGGATCCCACTGATTTATGTCGCGATGTTTATGTTGTGCTGTTCAGTGCCGTATCTGCATATTTCAGGATCCAACGCTAATGGAACGACATAACATAAATTCGCAAATAAAAAATGTTCATCGCCATTAACAATTAATTTCGTTACTAAAGGATAGCTATTTAATCTCTCTGCAGCTTTTAATGTTCATCGCCATTAACAATTAATTTGGTTACTAAAGGATAGCTATTCAATCTCTCTGCAGCTTTATATATTTATACACAGTTTTTGTGGGAAAAATATTTGATCAAAACGCCACTTGAAAGACCCAGAAGGAAATAGGAAGGTTAAGTTAGGTTAGTACTGGGGAACTAGGCTGTCAAAACTGACTGATAATAGAACTCATTCATGGTCGTGGGCAGACAATGGCGGGGTTTGATATTCTTCGTGTGATACTACCACAGAATTTCGAAATACGGATTCTCTTTCTTGGGAAACATTTATAAACAGGGGAACACTGTTTAATTTCCTTTGACACGCGACTCTCATCTTCATAATCAGATCAAACTAATTCCAAGTATTTAGTGGTGGGTGTATAATGGAAATTACAGAACCAATATGCCGAGAAAGCAATAAGCGAATTTAATGCATATATACATCACACCAACCACAGGGTTTCATTCAGATACGGAATATATATTCAAGGAAAATGACAGAAGCAACGTTCCTCAGTCGTTGGCTGTTGTTGTAGGTCTATATCCTTGCTATATCACAAACAGGGCAAATGTTAATGTGGCAAGGAACGGAACAAAATAAAACATTCATGCGAAAACTCGCACCTCATTGATAACGGTTCAAAAACATTAATTAATCTTATTTACATTAATGTTTTATTAGTAATTTGTCTTGGGATACTAATTACATAATTGATAGCGCAAAATATAATAATCCATCAACCGAATACTCCAATGCGACTTTTTAACTTTAGGCCACGCGATTAAAAGTTATGGAAGCCATAATTTATATCTTCCTTCAAGAAATTAAATATGATGTTTATAAACCTCGTATCACAATGTCTCGGAGGAAGTTAACGAATTATGGCCTGGCAACTGCTACCACAGTTCTCAGCACACCGAGTTTGTTTACTTTCTTTTCACATGAACGCCGCGATATTTTATGACCGTCCATCGAAAACAAACTGAACCGAATTAACAAACAAGAAACGAAGGTGCCTTCAGCGACCCAATTGCAATGAAAACTAACGAGTAACTCTGAAGAATTAATTAACAACCTTCCCCGTCTTAATCGTGTGAAACTATTAACATTTTGGTCGTATATTAAGATTTAAGTATCTACTTAAGGTTTCCCTCGGGCGTTACAACACACCACTTGCTACGTCCCGAGAGCGTTCGTCGCCAGATGAACGTAGCTTTAGCAGTACGCTTCGGCTACCTACTGTTTCACAAGCTACCGTATTTACTGGCTGCTGTGTGGACCTACCAGTTAACCTAAATATTTAAGCCACGAGACATTATCTAAACGTGTAGGCTCGGATTTGACCTTTCAAGATTTTTCTCTCACCAGTTTATATTCTTGAGGTAAAGTTCAAGATCGAGTCCAGATCTCTAAATATAACTCCTACAAATCCATCTCTTAGACGAGACCACGTAATGTGCACCTGTGATTTAATGATCCTTGAGTCAGTGGTGAGTGTTGTCCACCTCGAAAAGCAGTGCCCAACAGCCACGCGTTTATCAGGCACGTTTTCAGGTGCACATTTAATTTCTGAGAGCTGAAGATTCTTTCTGCCTCTGACATACCAAGTTTAAATGAAGGACTGACATCAGTGCTACATTCTTCAGCCCGTGCAGGGACTTCCTACGTTACAAGCAGACAGAGACAGAGTTATTTAAATAGCGGTGCTACCAAAGACGCTTGGCAACCGAATGCAAAAGATGCATGAGGAAAATGCAAGAAAATATAAAACGAGGGTACGAATGTATGATACATAATAATTAAAACATACAATTGTGTGAATGTATCTACACTCACGCTACGAACACAAGACAATTAGAAGTCCACCATAATAATAGTCGCTTCTTAAATAATGATCACATATAACTTGTTCGTAAACGGACCAGGAATGTATGGAATGGCAGGTTCAAAGCGCCACGCTAAATGATCAACAGGTGGCGTGAAGGGTAAAGTTAGTACCTAGAAGAAGAAGAAGAATTATACCACTTTGAAATGAATAACAGTTTCGAACAAACTGAAACTCTGATCGCGGTTTCGAAACCCTCTCAGGTCATGGCGGTATATCGGAGTATTTGTGTGCAAGCAGAACCTTACGAAAGGGATATGTCTGATGGAAGGAATTGTTTGAAAATGAACTCCGAATTGTACGGAGAAACACGACCTAATCCGTGGTTACATCAAAATTTAGATGTTAAGGAAAACCGAATCTAACTCTTAATTAGGCAGATATAATTCAATACAAAAACAAAATTATAACGTTCAGGCGAATTGTAGTTTAGAAAACAACAACCTAAGAAATCAATGCACAAAACACTCTACAAGGATTATGCAACACTGAATTTTTATTCATCTCATATTTGAAACTCTAACAAAAGTCTTTCTTTGTAGAACATTTTCTCTTTGAAATCAGACATTAAATAAGTTTGCTAAAAGTCCGAAGACATGCTGACACGTGTCAGAAGCTGCTGCTAGCCACACGTCCCTCAATACACTCTTAATGCCGATGTACAAACTACAGGCAACAACAATCAATCACCATGACCCCATTCTATAACAATTCACAGTACCGAAACATGTATCTGCTAACACATAATGGGCCAGATTGAGGCATTACATGCATACCACCATAAAAGGGTGTGCTATTTCACAGATTATAACGTAACTGAGAGGACACATTACAGATGATGAATGATTTGGGATTATTGTGACTTTTTGTTTTTAAAATAATTCGGCAGCTTTGACTACTTCTTAAAATAACGCATTTTCCTTATTGCTAATATATCATCACGTTTCCCTCTCTGATTTCTTTTATTTAAATCGTAGATTGAACCTGCAGATACCTTTCTAGTTAGATTTTATTTAGAACAAGTCATGTCGATAAACCAGTTGCACTCCACTCGTCTTCAAATGTAAATTAAGAAAGAAAACAAATTCAAATATTTAAAAATTAATAAAAGTTTACGGGCTGCAAAGACATTACAGATACGGTGATTAAGGAGATCACCTATTTGTTAATTAAATCCCGGCTGCACGGTGGTCATACACGCTTCAACCTGAAGTACTCACACTTTTATGAAAGTTATACACCAGCAGTAAAGAAAGGAGAAAATAGAGTATTAAAAATAAACAATGAAGTACAGATATTTTGGCTAAGAAGTCAGATTAGCGTCCACTTCTATCCAACGGAACCATAGGGTTAGGTTAGGTCAAAGTCAGGAGGGTAACAATCTACCAGTTCATCTTTCTCTTCGGTGCTACAGCTCGATTTGGACCAGATCTTTTTTCTATTTAAGAAGTTTTCTCAGGGCTTATAGAGACAAGCGGCGAGGAAAATATCACAATAGATCGGGTTTAACAATCACAGTAATAAAAATATCGGAAAGACATCCACGCTCCGAGTGGGATTCGAGTTTCCAATCTAAACTTTTGAGATTGACAATGCCAGTTTGAAGAACAACTTCATGCATTAGTAGCAGAGACGAACACGGCACTACCATACGCGTTACATCTCTCTAACGAAACTTGCAACTATAAAGTGTTTAGTCTTTAACAATTAATTACCCCGTCTTCTCCGAAATCGTACAATCGGAGAGAGGACAATATCAACTACTGGGTCTATGTGGTCTCTGACGAGCGACCTAACGGAGTGGACGTGTCCACTGGGATCGGCAGAGGCCATGTAAAGACCAGTTTTCGAGCAGTAGTAGCAAGGTGGCCGCATATATTTCCTGTCTCTCGCCAACTGAATACTGGTTGCTGTATTTAACATGTAGGCCGTTGATTACATTTCCCTCTACACGCCTGCTACTAGGCTTAGTCTATGATGAAGTTCATTCACGATTTTCAATCACGTGTGTGCAAAGAGTAGCTAGGACTTTTCTAGTATCACCAAAGTTTGTACCAGGTCCTGCATATTTCATGTGCCCTGTAACCGCTGATTTCTCAGTTTGTAGACTGTCGTTTGCTTGAAAGCTTTTGGTCGTCCAGCGCATATGCAAATATCCGAACAAAATTCGTATTTACACGACATGTTTGCCGGACTGGTTTACCACAGGTTGAAAACATCTTGGAATATTCCTGCTTACTATTTAAATCGTAGTATCAGCTCGCTTTGTGTTCCAGCTCTTGTGGCAAGAGAAAATTCAGCAATTTAATTTAATTAAAGTTCTTATTGCTTCCTCAAAAACCACATTTCTCTAGCCATTTGACTAATTACTCGATACCCATGGTGGTCTGCGTTGTAACGCAATGTGGATGGACATATTCACCGCCGTGAGACCCTCAAGTCCCAAATAATTCTTTTAAAAGATGGTGAATTTTGCCGATTTAGAAGGTAGCACTGTTTAAAAAGTCAGTTACCACAAGCCATGATACTAATGTTTACCCACATACTGTCCTGTGAGTTATGTGTTTATGTATTTTCCATGATGGATTGATCTCCCATATAGAGAATAGAGAAGTGATGTGATATTTTCATAGGCTATTGCGTTGCGTGTTTCAGAGGGAGATAACTCAAATTCATATCTGACTGCATCCTGTATCAGACGTTTCCGTGTGTTAAACATTAAAATCGGAGATTCCTGACATTACTGGTGCATACTATTTGACAACACTGGTTTGAAACACAAATAGTATAAACGTTTGTCCGTAAGTAGTAAATATTCTACGGATCGGAACATTGGTGTTATGTTGTGGCTTACTAATTGGAGACAACTCTGGTAGATAATGTAACCTACAGAAATACGAGGAACCAAATACGTACGTAAAATACCACGTGATTTGTTCCCCCATTCGGAAATTGAATTGCAAGAGCTGCCTAAGAAATGGACTAATCAGACTAGAAATTTGCAGATATGCAAACGGAAGTCAGCTACATAAAGAGTGGAAATATTTAAATTTATACGAGGTCTGTACGTTCTAAGGAATTTGCAACACCTGCCAATTTTAAAAGGCAGTAAATCAAAATAGAGACTTTTCGGACAAATGTGTATATAAATTCTTGTTTATTGGCATACAATATATACTCAGATTTATAAACGGCAATATTGCATTACCCTGTATACAAATACACAGACTTTTAAGCGGTATTTTAAGCATTCGTGCCATTATATATTCCCTAACAGTTCAAGCGATTTACAGTAATAAAATAAATAGCGACTCCTGTTTGGACATAAAAATCAGCAATGAATAGCAACGCTACTTCTTTCTTTTTCTCAGTGGAATTATGGGTAAAAGAAAAAGAATGGTACAAGTGGAGAGTTCTGTTCATACTGCCACACAGTGTCAGCTATGGTTACACCACTCCTCTATGTGCAGAAGAGAGGGATTTAGAGTGAGTTCCCTGATAAAAGGGTAATGACGTTCAAGTAAAACAATTCGGACAGGTAGTACAAGCTGCTCTAAGTTGCATGCACGTGGCGAGGCCATTTCTAAAGACAAAATTACCAAGCTTAACATTTCTAGGGCATCAGGGCATGGAGTTGATTCCTTATGGATTTAATGCAACTAAGTTAAATTACGATAGGATACATTCAGAGCTAAGATCTTACAGCATAAGTTACAAACAAGCAAAATTACAGTAATATCTATCTATTTTGTTTTCCTGCTTCATTTAAAACACTCAATTTAATTTCTATTAGGTGCCATATTAGGCTTACAAGATTCAATTCCGAATTTTTAATAGTATAGAAATATTTAAGGAATAATATATCTGAAGTATTAATTTTAACAGGGTAAAAACAAATAATAAATCGGAAATTTCAAAGACGATCATTAAAATAAAATTAACTTCCAAATTCTAATATTTCAGAATCTGTACCATGAAAGCCCATATAGCAGAACATGCTACTGACAAACCACATTATTTAGTTACTCTGATGGTAGACAGAGTGGAAGTTATTTTTATCGCTGTCTTTTGTGTCCTATCAGCTGGAAGTTTCAACCTGATTGATTCAATATTTGTCTCGTGTAACACATGCATATATTTCTCGAGAGTATCTCTCTTACTTGGTCCAAAACGGGAAAATATCAAATGTTCACCGCCACATTCCTTCACTCATACGTGATCTCAATGTGGGGTACAATAAAGACTTGGCTAAGGGCGTGTTTGATTGAATGACCATTCACCCACAATCTCCTAAGACAAGTTGTGTCTATAAATGCATTCTGGTTAAATATATCCAAAACAATCAACAAAATAGAAAGTAACCTGATCGTCTTAGTTCGTTTTGGCCTAGTTGGTAACGATGCCAATTCACTCGAACGCGAAGATGAATGATAATTAAATATCCCATATTGTCTAGTTAAATAGTAGGGTGTTTTAAAAATAGTTTCATAATAGCAGTCTTCATTAAACAACAGAAGGATTGAGATACTGTTTATGGGTATTGGCGCCGTGCTGAATTCTCGGTAGACGCCAGCATTTCGGAGAAACATATTGTCTCCATCTTCAGGGCTAAAGTGACGGTGGGAATCAGAGACATTATATAGTGTCGAAGAAAGGGAAGTCTGGGTGGAGATGAATACAGCACTTTTCTCAGAAACGTTTGCATCTGCTGTCAAGTACACACGTCACCAAAACCATGAAAAACACTATCATTATCTTCCCCGCAGTGAAAACCTCAAACCTCGCATCATTACGATTATCGAATCACGAAGGATGGGGTGCGTGACGTGTAAGAGACTGGAAATTAATAGAAAATCATGTATGTCGGTAAATCTGGCGGAACGTTTTAAATATTTTCCCGTAGATGGAACGATAATATTACGGGGTGTAAGGTCGTGGACTGGATTAATCTAGCTCGGATCAGTGAGCAGTGGTGGATTCTAGTGATCATGGTACTGAATCTTCGCGTTATATAAAAAAGGGGTAGGTTATTATCTAAATTAAGAATTAATTTCTCTGTAAGATCTGAAGTGAAACCTGACGTAGAACTGACTTCAGATTTTAGAAGGAATAGAGTATTCTTTCGTGCACGGTAAGACGAGATTATCTCAAATGAAGCTGGGGCTGACTTAACCCCTTCTTAACAAGCTCCAAATGTACAATATGAGAGCACCAAATGCAAACATTTCATTTTCATCTTAAATTTTAATAGGAAGAAGTGAGAGTCTGTTCAAGCAGAGAGAGGTTAATTAACAAGCGACGCGCATGACGGAAGACGTTGGAAAAGTCTACTTACTGCAATTACCTGTCGAGCGTATGATTGGTTCGCTTCAGTGAGTGACTGACAGAGCGATCACATGTCAAGTAATTGTAACTGATTCAGCTATAAAACACAGAAAAAGACATTTGACACATGCATGGACGATCATAATTAGCACTTCAAAGAAATCTTTTTCGAAGTGTAAAGAAAAGACTGAACATATTAATGCTGACTTCATGTAATATAACATGTCCGCATTTGTCCTCGGTAATTTGCCATTTCACATGACGTGTGAAAATATAACATGCATAAAAGTATTTCGTCCAAAAATCTAAAATGTATGGACCATATGGAAGACCAATATGTATTGAGAGGATAATATTAAAATATATTTCAAAGTTGTTGTGAGTTGTAGATTAAATGTATATGGTTAAAAATATGGACCAGTGACAGACTCTTATGAACAATGCAAACAGATTTTATAAAAAAATGGGTAGATTATTGACAAGTTAAGCGACTATCAGATTGTCAAAAATAAATCTACTCCATCGAATAAGTAAGTTTGGTTATAAAGGCATAATCATTTCATTCACATACTTGTTAATTACAATAATGAGAAACCTGTGTCTAGATCTAATTCTATGTCAAAGAACATGCTATTCGCAAGTAGTAAAAGCAAATTTTCACTATTCGTTTTCATGTCAAGGTCAAGACAGTATCGGCACGAAGCTTTGGCTATAACATGAATTTGACACATTCAAGGTCATTTCTAATTCGTTTCTTCTCATCCTTATTTCTACCGAACCATAGTTCTGTCAATGACAATTTTCACGTCAAATTGTGGTCACGCGTGTTCAAGGTCACGACTATATCAGCCCAAGGGCTTGCCGAATATAAGATTTTAAATTTTTACAGATTGTTTCAAAAAATATTTCTCATGCTTATTTCCTCGGAATTATAGATCTCTGAATTACCAGATTGATGTCAAATTGATTTGACGGATTTGTCAAGGACATGTCAAGTGAAGGACAATATCAGCCCTGGGGCGTCTTGTATGGACGTTTGAAAATTTCGAGGTCACTTCAAGGTCATTTTTCACATTTTTTATGGCGAACTATAGGTGTCTGAACTCATGCCAGTTTAGATAGCTGTAAAAATTCTCGCAGGGTGCAAGTTGGTATCAAATATCTAGAAGTAAATGTAGAATGCTGTGTGCTTTCAACTATCCAGAGCTTAATTAACATAAATTACTGCCCCTTTGGTTGTTTATTTTGTTTCCTTCCGCAGCCAAATTGCTCCTTAACTAATTATACTTGGAAATGCATCTGTGTTTAAATTCTTTCTCCCTCTCTGTCTAAAGTGAATAACGAAACCTGTAAGGAAATTAAATAAACACTTCGACACTGGATTCTGAATAGCGTAGGGCAGTGGTCCCCAACCCTTTTGTGCCTACGGGCACATTTGAGAGTTTATGAGAACGTGGCGGGCACCAATCAATTAACAAAGCGAAATTTTCTTTTCTCTGGACAAATAAGATATGGACACCAAATAATAC
>NW_019059975.1:187421-232866 GCF_000696155.1 Zootermopsis nevadensis | reverse complement strand
ATCGTCAGTAAGTCGAGATCCGTGCTTTGATTTTATGATGTTCATGGTTGAACGGCCTTCATTATTCAGTATAACCTCTTTCCGTATCAACGCAGGCACCCAAAAAAAAGCCTTGGCGCCCCTGGGCACCGCGTTGGGGACCACTGGCTTAGGGCTCCAGGTGTAAGAGTCACTCGGCAAGAAAACGCTGGAAACATGAGTGTAGTGTAGTGTAAAATTCATTTTAATATTCATGCGAAAACCTATAAGGAAGCGATGGTCACAAAGACAAATAGAGTATAACATTTACTGTGAACCTCCAATGCCAAATTGAATTTGTGGAGAGCATTCGGAAATGAAACAAACAGATAACCTAAAACGACTTTCTCCAACACGAACATTATTATTGTCGATAAAATGATACTAACTCAAAAAAATATTTTTAATGTGTTAAAATAAAACACGTAATATGATATCAACGATAATTAGCTACAATTATTTTGGCAGATCATATTTAACCGGATTCATTTTCTTATTATTAACAGCCACTTTAATCCAACTTCGTTTAATTTGAAACTGAAAGAACAGGTGAAGTGATGCCACCCTGTGGAATATTTCGATTTCACACACGTCTTGATAGACAGACAGACTGAGAGACAGAGAAAATCCAGTGCATTGTTTTTAAAAAGGGGCAAAAGACCTTTGTTTTATATAATCTCTAGAATAATCAATAAAACAGGCCAAGGTCATTCCGAAAATTCACGTTTTCACTGTCATTCTCAAACCCGTCACAGACTTCATAGCCCCAGCAGAGATATGAAATTTAGTACCGAAGCAATAAACATCTTTCCTGGAATATTTCACATTATATTTTTTTCCCTACTATTATTCAGCTTTCTCCAGAATTCCCTGTTTTGTGCCTTGGCAAGGAAGATCTTTATTTGAACAACCAACGAATGACCAGCAAACAGCTTCGGACAGCCTCCTTTGATTGCTGGTACGTACTCCTTCAAACAGGCAGACTATAAATTATTCAGGCAAGGTAACCTTAACCCAGTGAGGCTGGAAGGTTTTGAAACATTAATTTATAGTTCCACAAACAGTAATTCGTATTAATAAGTAACTCCACTGAGCAGCGTCCTTGTTGAGAAGGCAGCATTTGACTAACTAATTAAGGGATGTGTCGTCTTTTATCAAAGCCAAAGGTCCGCTATGGTGTGCTGGACCCCTCACACTATTTGTTTGAAATAAACGATCACGAGCAAAAGTCGAAATATCGACTCCCTCACTTTCACCCTACACAAAATGCGTTACACATTGCAATTTTCTTTAGATTCGTAGATCGTAGGAATTTACGCAAAACATTGTACATGCGACAGGAAAATAAAGCATTGTCAATCATGAATGAAGCTGCAGTCTATGTTCTATGTTCTATGAAGAAAGGACTAAAATGAACCCTAGGTCGTTACTGTGAGTAATCCTTTTAAGTGTGAAAAGATCAGCTCAACGCAGTTAGCTCTGCGTTTTATATGAAACGTCCTGTAAAATTCTCAGATTTCCAGTAACAAATATCTGAAACCTCCGTGTATCTTCCTGGCTTTTCTAAACAAGCGAACAAAACTCTAGCCCGTAGGAGTACTTCTAAACCCGGTTCTAGGTATGAAGTAGGCCTACATTCAAAAGTTCTCCGTTACTGAAATCTCCAAAACGTCAAAATCCGATGATTCAAGTCACAAGAAATAAAAACTTGTCATAACAAAAGCTAAAGTGATAACATGGCAAAGTAAATTACTCTAATGCAAAACACGGCAAGCTGAAATACTAATAATTTGTAGCACACATAAACATATTTCGTACACAGATATCCATAAATGCACTTTAATAATGAATATCGGTCCAAAATAATAATATTTTCTTCGGGGAAAAAAATATTTTATCCAGGTCAAATAATTCTTCGCATGGAACTGAAAGGAACGTAATTTTTAAAATTTCGAAATATTGATTTTAAAAAATTCTAAACATAGTCTTAGTGTCTATTATTCAATTTCGACATCGAACCTATTTAAGAGTCACTGTTTTTTAGAATAATTTCTAGGAAAATATATGAGCCCATTTGCTCATTCTTTAACATGAACACACACACAAACAGGATGAAGGCGCATGAACTGATAATTGCAGCATAAATTAATAACATTCTGTGCATTATATGCATTGCTACTACTCCCCCCCCCCTCTTTAACTGAAAGCTATCACACAACTTGATATCATGGCAGAGTAGCCACGTGTTCAATTAAAATATCTGTACATCTGTTTTAGATCTTCTGCCATAGTACAATTCATGTGGGTCTACGTATACTAATATCTCCTTGGTTACCGTCAACAAACGAAAGTTTAATAATGTAGATTCTATATTTTATGACAAGTCATATTAAACTATGTAAAGAATTTCAGTTAATAACTACCAAATATATTCGAAGGTCTATCAACAACCAAATTGTGAGAGTACTAATCTTAAAGACGTTAACGTCGCTTCAACTTTAGACGTTCGCGCGGTTTCCATGGCGAATACTCAATGGTTGGTAATTAACAACTCTACAAGCAGGATGGTTCCCAATGAAATGATATTCTTGCCAAGTCTGATAATAATATGTTTATTAATTAGAAAGTTATTTCGAAGGAAAGTCACACATGCACGTACAATAGGCATAAAAAGTTTCTCCAGGCGCGTATTTTCAGAAAATAATTTTAATGTTACTTCGGAAATAGAGAGGTCTAATTGGTGGCCCTGTGAAGGTAAGGTTTATAGGGGCCGAGCAAACTGCAAGATGTAATTGGTTTTAACATACGTAGGCCTACATTACTAACAACGTACCTGGCCAATCAGACTTAGAAAACAAGGTAGTTAAGTCACGAGTTTGTAATTTATTTCAATACGGTGTTTACGAACTTTGAAGATGTTGTTTCATGTAGTCATACTAGTGTCAATAACTGAGAATATGGTTTCACTTCAACCTACTACAGTTCCACTACGTCTGACATCTGCGAATCTATAACCGTAAATCTGGGTCGTTCGGTCAAATGATTGACCAAATACACCACAGGCTTTCACGTTTATACTGAGCCAGTAACTTTAAGTTCGCCAATAATAAGTACGTTATGGCTTAATGGATACATTATATCACCTCCACTCTGTACTTATTCTGAATAAAGTATACCAGTTTTTTTTCAGGAAGAATATCTACGCACCATCAACTTCATTGTCATCCTCTCACTTCCTTCTATGCTAACATGACGCGTACAGTCGATACAGCATCGTTAAATAACCATTATTTCGTGTGCCTGCCAATGCGTACACGATTCCTCCCAGTACGAAAAAAGTCGCCCTCTGGCATAAGAAAAGTACTTAGATCGACGTGTAAAACAAAGCTCGTGACGAAACGAAGCTACGGCAAGTTTTCCAGAAGCTCTTCCCGACGAGCACGTTCCGCTATTAAACAGACTCTTGCGGACTTCGAGCGTGAATACCACTTTCTGTTGTTTAAATGAGCAGTGGTGAACATCGTATGGACAAAAGCGATTGGTAAAGTTTGACAGACATTTATTAGATTTGAAAGAACACATGACTTATAAAATTGTGACTCTATGCAAGATAAATATTTGCTTTATTCCACAGGAAATATATACGTAAATGCTTATATAACACAAACTGCGTAGTACATATAAAAATAGTAGATTCGTTCGTTGATTCTTCTTAGAATAGGTTTGCGACGTCATTCATAGAATAAAAATCAGAACGAACGCTCAAGAAGTGGTTGAAGTGGCTTTGAAGAACACATCGAACTTACGTCTCTTTTCTGCACATGTTATTATTCGTAATGAAGCAGTGAATCGTGTAATACGACGAAATGCCTAAGTCCAACGATCACGAAGTAGAGCCACTGTTTAGAATCATGAATTTGGGGGATCTTCTGCACCAGTTGAGCAGGCTTCACGTTCCGTCCATGGACAATTCGAGCCACCAGTACGACGTGTACTTGCTCAGACGTCTGCGGGCACATAACGTCTCGTGGTGGAACAGTTCGTGGCCGGACATGCCGTCCAACTACGACCCTGCTTCGACGGGGGACGTAGTTCCTGACGAGTGCTTCCCGTTTCTGGGGGTCCTCGACTTCTTCCATCTGTACTACATACCGACCATCATTCTCACAGGTATGCCCGTGCAATTTCAGAGATTCAAAATCTGTTTATGAAATGTCATTGTGCAAAGTTTTGTGAGAATGAAGATGGGTGTCTTCTAGAATATGCGCCGTGTGGTATTGTATAAGTTTACAGACGTTTCAGAGGTGATTGCTGCTTCCATCATCGCCCTGATGTTGGAACCAGCAAGTACATCCGAGACGTCCGTGAACTTCTACCAGACCATACACGGCGCTACAACCCAGAAGACAGCCATCTTCATACTCACCGCCGTGAGAACTTAAAACCTAACCTAACTTTGTGGTAATGGTTCGCTTATTATACCACTATCCTGTAAGGTTTTGACTATGGTACATTTACTATGATCAGCGTTTGGAGTGCTACAGTTACTATTGTAACGTGAGGCGTCGACGATATACAGAAAATCGTTTTATCTATCATCACTTTCAGCTGTGTGTTTAATTGACGTAAATTTGGGCTGGTACTCCTTCCAAATTTTTGTCTTTGGGGTAAATATATCTCCATTACAAACGGAAAATTGTGTAAAAATGGACTCCTTTGTAACAAATATCGTTCATAAATGTTAACGTGTTGGGTCTAAATGTAACAAGTGTTAAAAGATGCATGCTTAGAATACAGACCTAACCAGGAGTTGATATTTGATAATTAAAAATAAAAGTCTTCTGAAACTAAAAAAATATGCTTCACGGTCAAATATGTTTCACCAGTTTCCGTTCGGTACATTTATCAATATGGTGCATCCTGCTTAACAAGTTAACGTTCGGTCACAATCGAGCCATTTAGCCCAAGAACATACAAGTGTGTCACATTCTGTCACGAAAAATTTCAAAACATTTTGCGACAAAACAGCTCCGCAGTTGAGAAACGCGATGTTCATGGTCGAGTACATATTCCAGTGGGTGAGAACGTGAACAAACACATTCCGTTTGTATACACGTATGTCCGTTCAAATTGACAGACGGATGGGCACACAAACGCACTGAGCCCATAAACCGTTCTTTGATTCAATCATGCGCGTACAGAAAGCTAGAACTATGACATTTCTAAATACGAACAACGCATACCACTGAGATAACCATAACGTGCTCCTGAAATTATGCGGTTAAACAGTCCATTCAGGTTGAATGGACGGACCTGAGAAGTCTTGATCGAGTTGACTGGTCGTAGGACCTTGCGGGTTTGTATTGACTTCTAGCCAACAGCCCGGCATTCGAATACGCGACCCCCAACCTGTAGTCCCTGACAATGCTTGGAAGGTTACATATGTCATATTTCCTGGCATTTACTTCTTGCGGATTAAGGACTCCACTCCCTGTTCATATCATGGCACATCGGAAATGAAAAGTGATTTTAAGGATCCCGGAAACGAGAAACATTTTCATTATAGACTGTGTGTTTGAAGAAACTCTGTGTGACGTCGTAGAAAAGTAGCTCCAAAACCGTACAAAACAATTGAAGTTTTCATAATTTATATAAATGGATTCCCTTAGAATAAAGGGCAAAAGTCTTGCGCACCAGAGAACGCGTATAATGCTGTCAGACAAACAACGAATTTAATATACAACTACATTTAGTTTCAAAGAAGAAACAAAGTACGGAGCATAGAGCGAACTGAGGATACTCCTTGCCTCCCTCCTCAACGTCATGAATACAACGCCAGGCACGATCTGCTCCTGCAGATGCAGATACATTTTAATATTATCCTCCATATAAGCCTACGTATCCCATGCGATATCTTCCTTCCATGTTTCTCTACTAAAATTTTATATTAATTTCTCATCACCCTTGACAACCATGATATCTGGAGGAAAGATCCTCATTCTGTAACCAACTCTTCGTACTTCCTCCTTCTCAGATCTAACTGTTCTCGGAGTCGTGTTGCCATACCCAGTCTATTCCAGGGAGTCTAATGTGTGACAAATAAGAAAGCGAGATTTCAGGTTCTCAAGTAAACGATTATGAAGTTGTTTTCTGGGGTGTTGCACTGTGCAGTCTGTTATAAACTGTCCGACGTTTCAGAGGCACTCGGTGCAAAGGCCTCCGCAGTAAGAGCCTGTGAAACGTCATTAAATTTCTACCAGAGTGGACGGCGTAACATCCTGGAAGACAACCATCTTCAAGAACAACATCGTTAAACTTTCATGCGAATTACAGTCGAGACCTTAAAACACTACACGCGGGAGGCATCTAGCTATATTAATGACGTTACGTAATTAAAATTTATGCTATCAAATTCTGGAATTACACTGCTTTCAGGGACAATAACAGTTCAAAGACTAAGAACCTTGCGGACATCCTTTCCCCTAACTAATTCAGAGTAGAAGAGAGGTTTAAGTACGTATAAAGTAACCTTACAGACAGTCCTAGGATTAATTAATATATGATTACTGACTAACTGCTATGGTTTATTAGTTGATTTCAGCCTCCCGAACTGCGTTATCGTTACAAAGCTAATGGCTTATGGACTTAAAGCGAAAATTGTACGCCCGCAATAGTTTGTTAGGTGCTTAGATCCCGTTCGTTTATATCCTATCACATTCTCCGTCTTGACTAAAGCGAAAATCATAATCACAGAAGCTAAATAACTTCACCAGTTAAAGAACATCATTAAACGATTTAATACCCGTAGTTTCCTTTTCAGTTTACAAGCACTTAAGTCTTCACTTGGTATTCATACACACAAACAAAAGTGTAAACAAATGTTTTAAAAGAAGAAACACCAGACGTTTTAGCAAGATAGACCAGTCGATAAAGAGATTCCGTACTTACTATAACCCTTTGAGGGCCACCGCCAGATTCAGCCTGCATTCAAGAAGTCATTTCCGTTTGGATCTGATACGGCCTAAACGACGTTTTGGCTAACTTTTTCTGGTGGTTGGTTATCGACACAAGGACAGATTTACTAAAACATTTTTTATTTTAAGATTAGTGACGAATAGTCTTAAAATAAAAATTTGTCACGAGTGGAGATTAATCTTTAAATAGAAGCAATAAAAGAACTCTACCAGTGTAATCAAAATCAAAATAGGAGTATATCGAACTCAAGACATGTCGTGTATAAGAAAAATGCAAGAAAATATGTTATGGCCAACACAGGATTCGTACGATAAATCCACCAATGTCAAGGACTGCAGAGAATCGTCTGGAAAATCACGTTCCTTTCTACTTCCAGGCTGAGTTAACTTGAAAGTTCAAAAAAAAAAACACAACAACAACGCAAATCTGACCTTTGCCACGTTACGCCTAAATAAATATATTGACGTTAAAGTGTCAATGCTCAGCGAAGGTGGTAGGAATGTTATTTCTTAGTCTGTGCAGGACAAAGACCTTCAGCTGGTCAACATATTCCTGCTTTTACGTAACCGAAAATTTATCACTGTCAGCCATTTGACACGTCTTAAGCCGTTGCAATAGCGGTGAATTGTAAAACCACGAAAATGGGGTTTTACCAACAGTGAATGATAGAATCCCGAAATAAGACGCGAGTAGTCATTTTTTCAGCCTTTTACCAACACTATTTGGTAAAACCTAGGTTTGTCTGGTAAATCCTAAGTTACACCAACATTCGGGCTTTTACGGTAACATGTACATAATGTTATAAACAGAATAAAATACAAGAAACGAACAGACTAATAATAGAGGGATAGAATAGAAATAAAATACAAAGAATTAAATAAGAAATAAACAACATTTTGGAAATTCATAAATTGCCCTTAAGTACCACTGTCTGTGTTCTGAGCCTCTGTATTCATTCGTTTGTTTGTTTGTTTGTTTGTTTCCACTCGTAACTGTAGCAATCAATGTCTGTCACTGTTGCTACAACGTCATGTTTACGTGACCCATTTGCAAAGCTACAAGCAGAGTATTGCTGCTTTAGGCCTTGGGACAGTGGCAGTAAGAGAGCAGACTGGAAGATGGCAGTCTTCAAGGTTTTTGTTTACCAACGTTTCAGAGGTCCTTGCTGCCTCTATCATCAGGACAATACATCACCCTGATGATGGAGGCAGCAGCCGAGAACCCAGCCAACATCTACGGACTCACACCAAACCATAATTAATAACATTTTGTCGGTGTATACTTACGTATAGCAATTATGTAACATTCACACATTACAAATAATCGAACGTGTACTTTCCAGCACAACCTCAACGCCTAGAAATCCATATCGCATTTTAATTTAAAATGTAAACATAATTACATGCTCTCCCTATGTAATACTGTGTGTAGACTGACAACTCATGAGTGTAGTCACATCGTAAAAACCAGACGATATTTATTTGTAATTAAAACAGGTTTGTTATATAACTGCTTTTTAAAACTGCAACAGCAAATATAGTTTCAAGACCGTGAAGTACATGAGAATTTTATCAGTTGTCATGAAACTACAGTTTTTAAACTGACAGCAAATCTAATTTTCATTGTTCTTTCCATATATATTTATTTTGCTTACGTTCTGCGAAATTACAACGAAATTCCTCTACAAATCTGCGAAATTATACCTAACGGTAGGAAGTATTAAAACGTATAAGTACAAAAGGATCTCTGACCAAGAAATCTAAAATTACACTGTGCTACTGAAAGTTTCTGAAGCAATTATAAAGTAGTGATTGGCAACCACAGTCAAGAAATATCGGTCTGTTCTCATGTCCCTTAGAATCTCGTATTGCGTTAACGAATATATGTTTTATGTGATCTGAAATTATCACTGCGATGAAAATGTCGATGTTGATCTTCTGGGTTGTTACAGTGTGTGAGCTAAGGTCCACAGGTCGACAGTCTATGTTTTGTTTCTGTACTTAACGCGTTTTATGTTTTAGAGCTCAAAATTCGCACAAGAGTGCCATACAACGTGCTATTAAAAACCTAAGTATATGGGCATTTTAAAGCCTCGTAATTCAAACAATATGTGTAAAACAGAATCAACTCTGTTTACTATCACTGCGAGGTCTTCATTACATAGTTTAATTCGGTACAGCACACCCGTGGTAAAACTGAAGACTATCGAACAAAGTTTTTAATAGACACTGTAGAATCATCAAAATTCCTTCCAAATTTCATTAATATATTCAACGTAGCCCCTATTCCAGCCCAGTGAAATCGATGTGAACACTTAAAAATTTGAAAGTGAAATGAATTGAAGGTTCTATCGAGATTAAATTAATGAATTCATCAGATGAACGGACCTTGGCCTTCTCACCTATAGGAGGTTACTTTATCTATTTAGATATGTGGTAGGAATGCTTGGATGAGTGATCAGCATATCTCAAGGCCTCTACTTATACAGGGCAACACAACACAGAAGGACACGGACAAACATCTTTGTCTTGAGTGGGATTCGAACCGCCGATCCCAGTATCCTAGTGATCAAGGCACTGTAGCTTTAAGAATTATACAATTATACTAAATACATACAGACTAATAATTCAAGAGTATTCGGGTACGTCTCTTGTTTAGGATGTCATAGTTTGAAATTCGTCTGTGTCCGTATATCCTGACCCAAATATTTTGAAACTTTCTTCCCGCTTTCCCGTAACAACGAAGTAAAACTGAATTTCCCTAACCGTCTGTAACAATGTTAGATGCATGAAACAGATATTATGTTGAACACTGCCCTTTGTGCAGCACAACATTCACAGAGACAGAGTGGTCTAGTGGTTAGAACGCTGGCTTTGTAATCCTGGGGTCTCGGGTTCGATTCCCGGCTGTGCCCGGATTTATAACTTGTGTTGGGTAAGGCCGTGGTCTAGGCAACACGGAGTTTTCCTCCGTGGCATCCCAACAATTACTCCATTCACACACAGAAGAAGGCAATGGCAAACCACTTCTGGATCATCTGCCAAGAACGTATATGAACAGGTCCCAGTCCGAGAAAAGGATGGAAGGATCCTGTTCATGTGGACCTGTCGTCAGACAGAACACTAAATAAATAAATAATTTCACTCCCATCTTCAGATCATTAGTCGTCATTAAACACGATTTCGTTTTTATTTCTGACACAAGGTGCTACGATGTGATTATGGAGACGTACTGTGTTTTCTCTCAGGTAAGAAATGAATGATTAAATATTTTTTAGTTGAGCTTGGGTTCAACGGGTTAATTAGTTATTTTGTCACATGACACATCTATCCACGTTCAATAAGATAAGGAAGTCATGTGCTGTCTAAAACGTGATGTAAAATAATAAATTATATAGCAAGCACTGAGAGTAACAGTGTATTACGCCAACGAACTGTTGATTTAGTGGGACAGCTACGACGAAGGATCAAACGTCCTAGACTCTTAGCGAACAACATTATAAGCTCGGATTACCAGCATTATATCAATCGGTTGAAGCTCCTGTGTAGTTTATATTTGCGCATCGTATTGTATTAAACTAACAAGTGTGATTTCGAAATCAATCCAATTACTGTATAGGGCTGCGTACGTTATATATTTTTACATTCTGTAACGCCATACAAAGTCTGTAAATGATTTTTTGTGTATTTTAAAAGTATATTTTCGCGGGCTGTTTTAATACATTATTTATTATTTATTTAGTGTTCTGTCTGACGACAGGTCCATATGAACAGGATCCTTTCATCCTTTTCTCGGACTGGGACCTGTTCATGTAAGTTCTTGGCAGATGATCCAGAAGTGGTTTGCCATTGCCTTCTTCTGTGTGTGAATGGAGTAATTGTTGGGATGCCACGGAGAAACCGGGGAAGCCCCCGGAGGAAAACTCCGTGTTGCCTAGACCACGGCCTTGCCCAACACAAGTTATAAATTCGGGTACCGCCGGGAATCGAACCCGAGACCCCAGGATTACAAGGCCATTCCTAAAAAAAATGTCGCTTGTACATTGCGAAGAACAAATTCCGGTTTCTTGGTGAAGCAGAAAGTATAAACTTCCTTCATATCACTTGAAGAATGGAATTTTTTTTTGCGTATCTATATAATTCCTGTGCCAAATACTTTTTAAATTCAAAAGTTGATAACTGCCTTAACTTTTACAACCACTCATGGTAATGGCAAGAGACGATCTGTGGTATCAGAAGAAAGTAAGCTCTCTTCCCTTGTATACAAATGAAGAGACGACAAATCTTTTAAGATTCAGTCAATCAAGAAAGTTAATTTTCCACATCAATAGACTATTTCATAGAAATACTTGTAAAACATCAACGAAATGCAGACAGTGGTTCCCGGGCATTGGGTACGGTACTCCGTTTAACAGGGATAGAGAAGCCCGTGTTTGTTTGTTGAAACTTGTGCCGCGATAAACATAGGTTTCCAGACCCAAATCCCCGAAGCGATAATCCAAAGACTTTGTGTTGTCTTAAGGTTTACATTATGAAGAAGATTCGAGCGGAATGATGTTCATATCCTGAGCAACACAGGCGCAGGACAAACGAGGAACATCCTGGCGTCATTCTACTGCACATAACCTGGAATAGACAATCCGCCTATACGATACCGCACACTAGCACAAGTCTTGAATGAAGCAGTTACACTTTTTAATCTCCACTCAGCGTCTATTTTAGCTTCAAAGTGGCTTATATTTATTTTTCTACGAAGTCTATTTTTCACTTCTATGTCGCCCGAATTTTAATTCCCATGTAGTTTATGTTTTGATTCCCATCTCCCTGTATTTTAATTTGCGTATAATTTTTGTATTAATATGACCTGCATAAATGTGATTCTTACAAGCAGTTATGCGACACAGCTTACAGTATAATGTAATGCATACAGAACTAAACAGAACAAACGGAGAGCTTCTGAGATATAAGCTCAGTGCGTCAATTATAAAGGTCAGCTACCGTGAATATTAAGACAGGATGCGAGCTTCTTGGGTCGGGAGTGTAAACCAACACGACGCGGAAGAGATGACGGGAATAATTTCGAGAAAGACGGAACGGATCGGCTAAACCAGTCCCATGACTTTGAAGCTTTCGCAAAATTTATATCAGTGTTGAAATTGGGCAAAGCAGAGTCAGAAAATGTAGGTTACCATTCCGTTTAGAATGTTATTTTACTTCGAACTCTTTTCCAAAAAATCAAATATAATACTAGTGATATCCACTTGCTGGCCTGTTCCGGCCTCAGCAGTCAAAAATCATTTTTAAATTCTGTCCTCGATTCCTTACTCCGCACTATTTTGAAAATTTTATTACTTCGGGAAATCTTTGTTTCCGCTTTTTGTTGATATATGGAAACCAATTAGAATTATACTTCACAAATTTGCGCAATACAGATTATATTCTTATACATTTCAATTTGCCTTCGTCTCTTATATCTTTCATCTTGAAGTATTTGGCTCTTTTTTTTTACGAATCTCATATCAGCGGCTGATATTTTGGTTTTATATCGTCTTTCATTGTCCAGTCTTCACTCCCACACGGAAATAAATCCCGATGCTAAAGGTTGGCGGTCCCATCGCCGGCTAGTAACTTCTCACGGATATCTTCATACTCACCGCTGTGAGAACCTCAAGTCTTACATTCTCATGAGGAATTTACTATTACTTTCAAGCCTCAATGAAAACAACTTGGACGCCACTTAAGAAAACCGGATGATTAAAATTAAATATAGACTAGAGTAATATGTGAAGATGATGTCATCTGGGATGTTGCATCCCATTGTCTGATAGAAGTTTACCGAAGTTTCAGGGGTGCTTGCTGCCTTCATCATCAGGGAGAATTATTCCCAATAGGAAACGTCATGACCATCTGAATCTATCGGTGTTTCCAATTAATGAAAACATCATTTTAGCAAACTGTATTCATGAAATTACTCTCATTCTGTTCAGGTTTACAGCAAATCCACTATTTTACACCCAGTCAAATACCCTCTGTCAGAGAAATTACTTCGCTAGGTCCATGGGTTAATTATTTGAAATCTGTTATCATAAAGCTACATGTTATAGTGGTAAAATGCCTAATACAGACCATCAGATTGGCAATCGGTTGAATATAGACTTTTTATTTGGGTACGCTCACTTCCATGTTTCGTGCTTTCCGTAACTCCCACCACACAAATGTACAGATCGGGGCATGAAACACGCCACTATCTTATCAATACAAATTCTACCCTGCTCGGAATTCAACATATCTGCCCATCTCGTTTGACGTTCTTCGGTTGTAAAGCCTTAAAATAACAAAAAAAAATCGATTACCATTCCATGTGATACGTCAGTTTTGTCAAATGAGCTGACACAAACCTTCACTCGTTTCAGTTCACGTCCAAGACAAATTTTGTAGACTTCCTCAGGGACAGAAATTATATAAATTAAAGTCACGGGTCTTAGAGAGTGTACTCTTCACCAAATACTATTACGATAATAATGAGTTGAACGGGGCGTGTAGAATGCATGGGGAGATAAGAAATGCCTACATATTTTTGGTTAAAAAACCTTAAGGAGCAGTGACCACTCGGAAGACCGAGGGGGAGGATAATATTAAAATTGATCAGAGGGAAATGGCGAGTAACATGACTAAATCATGAAATACTGTAGGAATTTACCCGACTTTAATGGAAACTGAAGTCCTATCACCCTGTACACAAAACTATTTCAAAGATTACATCCTGTTGTGTGCTATAACTTACAGCAACACGGTTCCACACAAAATAAAACTACACACATGGACCGCTAAAGAATGTTGCGCACAGACCTTTCTGCGCAGCACAGTATTATTTGAATCCACATATAATGAAGTATATTAATAGTACAGAATCAACTTTCCTGACCTTCCCAGCTTTAAGAACTTGAATACCTTGACCTAATACCTGTTTTTAACTACAAATAAACTACACGTCATTAAACTATGAATACATGTTTTATTCTGCACAATTTCGACTTTAATCATTAGAAAATAATTTGTACATGTCACACAGGGATCTTACCTTCACCACACTACATTTCACACACACCATGTTGTTTTACATTAAAAATACACAACAAAAGTTACATATTCTTCAACTGATTATTGCCACGCGTAATTTAAGGACTCTGTATTAAGTGGCGCTAAAGTTTCTGCCACCTCAAAAGTTCGCGCGTCTACTGTGTTATTACCAAGTGTAGAAAACAAAATAGGACGCTGCTGGTGTTATTTATTATTTATTTAGTGTTCTGTCTGACGACAGGTCCATATGAACAGGATCCTTCCATCCTTTTCTCGGACTGGGACCTGTTCATATACGTTCTTGGCAGATGATCCAGAAGTGGTTTGCCATTGCCTTCTTCTGTGTGTGAATGGAGTAATTGTTGGGATGCCACGGAGAAACCGGGGAAGCCCCCGGAGGAAAACTCCGTGTTGCCTAGACCACGGCCTTGCCCAACACAAGTTATAAATTCTGGCACCGCCGGGAATCGAACCCGAGACCCCAGGATCTATCTATCTACAGTGATTAAATGTTTACAGCAAATTTATTGAAAATCGGTCAACAACACACACGCACGGATCGTGGTGATAATATAAATTTACGGCATTCCCTTACGAAAGGGAGGTGTGCTAAGAATAGATTATTATCCGCAAGCTGCAACATCGAAGCAGGAAATTTCATTCACCGCCAGACTAAAACACGATGACGAGTGGTGAGTTAAGGTAACTGTGGTAAGAAAGGTCGTGTTCTATTGGAGTCTGCAAGCAGACGACGCTGAGGGAAATCTCAGGTTAAAAGATGTTCTCCGGCCGAATTTTGAAAATTGTACCACCGAAGTACAAGCAGCTAAGGTGCATTACAGCATCAATAAACGTACCTTTCCTTTTCCTACGCGAAGTTATAGAATAAATATTTGATACTGTTTCAAATAACCACATTCTCCACATGCCAGAAACTCAACATAATTGTAAAAATAATCCCAAATTAATAGCCAGCTTTCAGTGGAAGTAATGCTGGTATTCTGTCAGCCGGGCCTGATGTCTGAAGTGAGACATTAATGGGATTTCTATTTTTGTCTTGGCGCCCAATATCATAGCCAAATAAACAACCTCTCTAAATCAACACTGCGAATGTGCTCACGCACAGACACTTCCAAAAATCTACTTCTTGCTTTTTGTATGAGGTTTCAAGGTGGTAAAATTTTGAATTCAGTTCTTCTGGGTTATGGGGCTTCTGTAAATAACTCTACCATCAAGATGGAGGTAAAAAAATTTCTCTGAAACGTTCGTATAGGCATCAGAACTCCGAGGAGAAACTATTAAAATTCATGGTCACTACTTTTCACGCTTCGTCACATGCGTGATTAATGTCGTTACTGACTTTTCGTCGTTATTATGAGGCCATTTCTGGAGCGATCGGAACGGACTTGCAAAACAATGCATGTGTCGCCTTCTGTGACGGACTGGAGGTTTTGCAGGACCCATGTGTATATAAATTATTTTAATTCTTTTGGTGTATATAAATGTTACATTTGTGACTGACTTTAAAGTTAAAACACACATTATACATAAGCCTAAGGCCAACAGGCCTACTTTTTTAGTTACCGATACATACGAGGCTCGTCCACAAAGTAAGTTTCCCTGGAACCGTTTACAGAAACAAAACACAATTTCATGGAAATATTTATTGCAACAGATACAGCAAGTGTCCAGCTATTTTTCAACATATTCGCCACCGGAATTGAGACATTTGTCATACCATGGGACCAACTTTTGAATACCTGTGTCGTAGAAGTCTGCCGCCTGGGATTGGAACCACGGTGTGACAACCATCTCCGCCTCTCTGTCATTCTCAAAACGCTGACGCTGACCAGACAGGAATTTCTTGAGGTGTAGGAAAAGATGGAAATCACTGGGAGCGAGGTCCGGGCTGGAGGGTGGATGATTAAACACCTCCCAGCTGAACTCCTTTACAGAACCAAAACACAATTTCATGGAAATATTTATTGCAACAGATACAGCAAGTGTCCAGCTATTTTTCAACATATTCGCTACCGGAATTGAGACATTTGTCATACCGTGGGACCAACTTTTAATACCTGTGTCGTAGAAGTCTGCCGCCTGGGATTGGAACCACTGTGTGACAGCCATCTCCGCCTCTCTGTCATTCTCAAAACGCTGACGCTGACGCTGACCGGACAGGAATTTCTTGAGGTGTAGGAAAAGATGGAAATCACTGGGAGCGAGGTCCGGGCTGTAGGGTGGATGATTAAACACCTCCCAGCTGAACTTCTGCAGGAGACTTGCTGTCCGTCGAGTCGTGTGCGGCCTAGCGTTATCACTGACCGCACTTCACAGTCGGCGGGAGCTGGAATAAGAACCTCCATCTTCAACAGCTGCAACGATGCTACTGTGAGAACGCGGGAAGTGCCGTTAGTGCATGCGCCATGCTACGTCATTGCTCTATCACGTACGCACAGTCGCTTCGCGCAATATAAGGTTTGCTAGCTGTGGGACGAGTGGGAAACTTACTTTGTGGACGCGCCTCGTATTAATCAACACTACTATGTAATCAAAGTTATTATACATGCTTTGCCAACCTAAATGCGTACTGCCCTTAATGCTATTACCTTGTCAGATTCAAGTTTGCATAGAACATTCATAAACACTGAACTAAACGTAACCATTCATGCCCTCAAACAGTGAATACACAAGTACGCAGACGCAACATTGAGACTCCTGACACCTCACCTTTGAAACCAATTTTTATTACTGGTTTGAACGTATTGTTTGAGAAAACTTTCAATAACAAAATCATTACACATTTTCGTACTCACAGATGCGTTATTTAGGGTGGGTTATGTGTGTCATTTTAGCATATTTTAGACGAATTACTTAAATTTGATTCCAAAATATGATAAACAGGAACTCGAAGTTTTGTAGCAATGCTGTATGTATTTGTTGAAAACTGTGTTTGTGATTTCTTGATAGGAAATTCACGTGCCTAGATTGTCTGATAGGCTTCGAATTAGTACCCTCATGAACAAAATCTTTATCTATAGAAGAAGCTCGTATTTGTCGAGAAAAATAAGGAGTATCCTGGGTTCGTATCTGCGTAAGAACAGTTCGGACGACTAGCCTGTTCCAGACCTCATTCGACCTCTTGTGATAAAACGGTGCAGTGCATAGCGAGAAATCAACGAATGGAATTTTCGAGTTTATTTTATTTTTTCTAAAACTTCTACATCTTGTTATATTACTAACATCCGTCGCCTTCAGACAAAACGTTGATCAAATATACGTTTTAGATCTGCAAGTCTGCCCTTTGTATAACTAATTACTTTTATAACGCAAGAAACTGTTCAAAATTGACACAGTAAAGATTTAACAAAAACAAATTCGTGAAAATACCACTACTTTAAAACAATGACATCTTGTGTATCATTGAGAATGAGAAATAGCTTTGTTGTATACAATTCTGCCAAAACTTAACAGTTCCATTTAACAGCTTTCGGTTTATTTTTCTCGTCCACAGTCGGAGACTGGCATCTCAGTATATAAGATCTTTCAGTCTCGACAGGGAATGCATAAATGGATTGAAGCTTACGCACGTGTACGCGGCTATTATTGGGCTCTGCGCAAAAACATTTTTTATTTTATTTTCGTCAACTTATTTAACTACTTTTTCGTCTGTGTAGGACAATTGACACAGCTGCAGCGTGTTTACAGTACTGTCGCACTATTTACCTGGTGGTACTGAAGAATATCACCCAGAATATTACCATAATTAACATTTAAATATTTAAAATATATTAAATAATGTTCTCTATCGAAATGTTCGATTTACATTAGATCATTACATGTAAATCGAACATTTCGATAGAGAACATCATTTAATATATTTCAAATATTTAAATGTTAATTATAGTAATATTTTAATATTAATAGGAATTTTATTGTGATTAGACTGACAAGATTTAAACAAATATATATTTATCACAATATGACGCAACTTTATCATCTCATCACCCAGAAGAAAATTGAATTCTGAATTTCCCCGAATACAAATCGGGTTCCATAAGAGACGGGAACTTTTTAACCGACTGAGCTACTGTCGCCTTCTCAAGACTCTGATGCATGCATCTTATTTAATTTGTTTGTAATTCATTTGATGACAGTCTGTTACTCAGACTGTCATCATTGAAAGGAAGAATGACAACAAGGAATGAACTCTGAAGGACTACAAGAAAGAGGTTGTAGCCTAATTTAAAATACCAACCCAGCAATCTGACTGGAGCGACTGAGTAAAATCACGAAATACGTTTTAGGATATCCGACCTCCCAGATACAAATCAGGAATGCTGGTCACTCGGCCGCCGCGACTTTCTGTATAATTAGTTATTCCGCACAGCAGCAAATAACGTAATGAAATTGTAAAGAATATTTTTTTCTATGAGGATAATGAATATGTTAATTACTTCTATTGTTTGTCCTACTATGTGATATATTGTGTAAGGAGAATTTTTGCAAGGGCCTGATCCAGAGACAGCAGAGCACTTCTAACATAACGGGGCTCAAATCTTGAATGGGCCTGCAGAGACAAGCAAGGAACGAAAGCTGTCACTGGCATTTAAATGAACTATCATCAGGTTTTTGTCGCCCTCAGTCCAACATTATCGACAATTTTAACACCAAGAAAAATTAATTTAAACTGACTCTTGGCAAATCCCCTTTTTTTTTTAAATAAACGTAGCTCAAAATGGGTCATCTGAAACTTCAGCCTAACCTCATGAAACAGAGTCCTCTTCATAAGCGAGTCTAGAAATTCCCCGCTATTTATGGAATTGGAAGGTTCATTATCGTTTTCAGAAGAGTCAGATTCTTTCACGTTACTGTGATGTGTGCTACATGCTCTGACCATCTCATCTTCCTTGACGAATTCATACAATGAAAATCCTTGTTATGCAAATTTCTCTCATTTTTAAATTTCAATGGCATAAATTTCACTGGAAATAAGGGTTATTAAGACATCATAACGTAGCGGTAATTTGGAATGTAGAACGGATGATGTTAACGACGTGTTTAAGTCAGTCTATTTCAGATGAGGAAAACGTTTCTAATTGTAAACAAATCTGTACATGTCAATTCACAGCTAAGGTAGATAGTATACAAAACATCCTCGTTATACGTTGCTACGCTGATGAAAACCGCAAAAGGAAACTTTAGAACGTAATGACGATTTTCGAAGACGATACCTTCTGAACACAAGGCAAGAGTGTTATCGCTGCACTAACCTCCTGGGGACACAAGGCTGATAATCGGTTCATTTTTGTGAGGCACGAAATGAGGTAAAGAGGAAAAATATGTCTTCGCGTTTAATAAGAACCCATCCACAATTCTCCTTAATGGACATGAAATACCACGAAAACAGCTGGTCGGTACTCGGATCGATTTTAGAATGACTCACACGGCTACGTGCTGGGCCGTAGCTAGACGTAACGGCTTATATACAGCCCATTCCGTACCGTGTTAATGAAAAAAGATGCTCAATGACTGTGTAGCTATTAAAGACAGAACGGGAAACGTGGACTGGATTAATCTGGCTCATGACAGGGACTAAACGACGGGCTCTTACCAATAAACGGAAGGTAATAAATGCTGATGTACTGTTCAGTGAAATGAACCTGGAGCGGCACTTCATGGAAATATGAGTGAATGAAGAGAGGAAATCAGGAGTATGGAGGCTCAAGTAGGGGCCAGATGTACAGGCTGTGCCAAAAATATGTATAAACAATGCTGACGTATGCAACGGTTGTGTGTATACATCTTTTCGGGACATTTTGTATACGAAGAAGGCAGAATTGTAGCTCACATTAGAAGGCGAGGGAACAAAGGAATGAAGATAAATTACACTGAAAGAAATAATATGAAATTTAGTAGGCATTATACGCATGCAGAAGTTATCACGATGTAGAAACACAGGAAAAACTGGCGCAAAATGTTGGTAACATTAGCAAATTCGAGGTAAAATGGTATCAGGCACTTAAAAATTATCAGGTGGAATGTGTAACATACTCAGGAGTACAAACGGAGAAAAAGATTCCAGATTCAAATACAAATCATTATTAAGTAGACAATATTATGAAGGAGCTTGCTTAGTAACAAAGAGAATTATAGATGTGCAAAATAAAGGTGACTAATCGCAGTTTGGAGTTTTAAAGAATAATAAATTAAGGTAGATGTACAAATGAGGGAAGTTCCGGGGAATCACTCCTCACCCCCTGAAACTTGTATGTGGCACACTGAAGAAACATCCTAGCCGAGGTACTCCGCTTCATAAAGTTCATAACAACACCGTCATCCACTTTCTGACGATTCTATCTTCCTTTTCAGGTCTGGTGGGCAACATGTTATCCTGCGTGGTCTTCCTCAACACGCACCTCAAGATGAGAAGTTCCAGTTACTACTTAGCAGCGCTATCAGCCGCAGACTTCGGTTTCCTGGCCACGCTGCTTCTCGTGTGGCTGAACAGCAATGTCGGAGTACAAGTATTCAACAAGGACGGCTGGTGTCAGGGGCTAGTCTACATCAGCTCTGTCTGCAGTTTCCTCAGCGTCTGGCTCATCGTGGCCTTCACAGTAGAGCGCTTCATCGCCGTACAATACCCACTACATCGCCCGCATATGTGCACAGTAGCTCGGGCTAAAGCTATAGTCGCTTGCCTGGCTGTAATCGCCCTATTGTCACACCTTTACTCGTTTGTAACTGCCGGATTGGTCAGACAGGAAGATGGTTCAGACGTATGCGATATGCTGGAGGAGTACAGAGAAACAATGAGAATCATCAACATTGTGGACAGCTTGGTGACTCTGATAGCACCACTGATTTTAATCATAGTCATGAACACGATGATTGGGAGGAATCTGTTCGAGTTCAGACGCCGCTTCAGGCAGAACCCAGAAACACAGGCTCCACGAGAAGGCACAAGCATGGAGAGGTCGGACATCAACCTTAATCAGCTTCATGTAAGTAGAACCTCAGCGATAATACATTTCAAGATTCACTGTTGAAATTCCTGGACGATGGCACAGTGTAGATGCATGTGTTTTTAGAGGCGCACCAGTTTCGAAAACAGCGGTTCTCAAAATTTCCAAGTCCTGGGGCCACTTTCACTCCTTGTTATCGACTCTCTGGCCGCAAGATTATGACTGATGAAAATCAGTCGAAACGCCGTTCCAGTATATAAAATAAATTATTCAAATAGGCCTACTATAGTAAAGAGTTTTAGACAGTGCTCGTTACGTTTCTTTAACAAATTCGGTCATTAGTGAGATATTTAAAACTGTTTTTGTACCAGTAATATTTCGATATCAGGTTTAATTCGTCATGTTCGTATTCGCACGCATCTCTCCAAGTGTTCTTTAGTTTGACGCTTCGTAGTTCTTGATCTGACGTTCTTAATTAAGCTGCTCACAGCGATAGGTATTATCAGATATTGACAGCTTTAACAGGGCATGTTATGGTATCATGTACCTAGTTTTCATCACATACGTTGATACAATGTTATAAAAATTGATGTATAAATGTGCCTCATCACGTGGTATGTTTCACGTACTTGCGGAGTGTAGAAATAGCAATAACTCACCAAGAAACAAAATCATACAACTTTTTATAATAAAATCAAACACGTTAGACACGAAATGGCACCGGGATTAGCTGAACGATAAACTGCATCATTCTAATTGAACCCCAAGAGTCGTTAACGTACAATGCATATTAGTGGCGTCGATATTACCAGAAACATTGAATTATGTTCTCGAACCGCGTGAATGATTAATTATTTAGCTAAATTAAGGTATGCTAGTGTTCGTTCATTCATCAAAATTAGTTCATTTCTGTATCGTTTTGACTACGCAGTCAGTAGATTAGACTATACAATGTCGAATTATACGATTATAGCGAATAATTAATTGGAAAAGTTATTGAACGAAGCGGCCGTATTCTACTTTGAGGACCTAACCCGGAAATTTATTTGAGATGTCAGGGAAAACCATGAAAACCTAAGTTAGTCGGTCTCAGGGCCGAAATTTGAATCCAGGATATCCCGAATACGAAGTAGTGGTCTCCATTCGGCTGCGATGTTCGGTGACAATCGAACCGAAGACATCGAATTTCACAGCCAGTAATATACTTCCTGTGCTACATGGACTCATCTGGAGATCGGCGTAAGTTCAGGAAACGGCGAGAAAGAGTTACAATTTCACTTTACATGATGAATTCTAAAACAAATATCAGGTTATTACTTGACACATCATTAAAACACATAGACGTTTCGCATACAGTCTTGTAAGAAGTGATAAAGTGTTAAAAATAACTCAAAACCGTTCCACGGGAGCTCCGTAATTGTTAATTACGTACATGATTTTGATTACAACGAGAAAGCTTCGAGTCGGGTTCATTACGTATTCATGGCGGTTGGAGTGGAGAAAACAACCCCGGCGAAACTTCTGCGTGATTTGCAAGTAGAAACCTCAAAAACATGTGATCGACCGAGCACAGAGGGAACAAAGAGACGGGGCGAAGAAATAATTTGTTCACAAGACCAAATAATACAATCACAGTATGTAATCAAATGTCCATCTACATAAACAGGAAACCGTATTACCAACACTAATTGCATTACTGACGCAGTAGAGACGCGACGCGTCTGATTTGTGATCTTTACGTATCTCATACGGGATGCGACATCTGACAAGAGATGTTTCTACGTCCAAACACAGCGTGAATTCCTTCTTTTGTATTTAGAATTTACCGACACGTATTCTCGGACCAGAGCCGGCTATCCTCACAGATCAGATGATAACAGCTGTAACAATTAATCTATTCTACAGGAATCAGTTAATCACAACCATAACGTTTAATTTACTAGATACTAATCCGGTTAATAACAGCTATGAATAATACGTATGTTCGATATTACTCAGTTGATCAGAGCTATAACAGTTAGTTGTTCGAAATAAATCAGTAAATCACAGTTATGACGGTAACTTTGCTTGATACATTAACTTAATCACAGGTATAACGCTTATCTGCTTGAGGGGGGAATAGATAATTATTATTTATTATTTTATTTAGTGTTCTGTCTGACGACAGGTCCATATGAACAGGATCCTTCCATCCTTTTCTCGGACTGGGACCTGTTCATATACGTTCTTGGCAGATGATCCAGAAGTGGTTTGGCATTGCCTTCTTCTGTGTGTGAATGGGGTAATTGTTGGGATGCCACGGAGGAAACCTCTGTGTTGGCTAGACCACGGCCTTGCCCAACACAAGTTATAAATTCGGGCACCGCCGGGAATCGAACCCGAGACCCCAGGATTACAAGGCCAGCGTTCTAACCGCTAGACCACCGTGGCTACTGATAGATAATTACAGCCATAAAACTATCAGAGTACATCATAAAATAAAGAAGGCATATCAAAAATCACTGCTCGTCACTGCTGGTGCGACTCAATTACGTTTTGAAAGGACAGTCGGTGTTGCATTAGTGATACATCAACGAATAGGTTACGTTTGAATTTCGTTGACTGTCGTCATAACACTGCTGATAAATGATAAAAAGGCTTTGTGGAGTAATGCATTTCTAGTAAAATTACTCTATGCTCTATGACCCTCAGCCATGTATTGCTACAGGCTTTATGATTCTCTTTACGTTTACTTGTACAAAACATATCTAGGTGTTTCTGATGTTATTAGCAAGGATACACACAGAATATGCACTTCTCAACTTCCCTTTGATTGAAGTTTTACTTTCAGAAATCAGTGCAATAAAATTCTGTGGCTCAGACGTAAAAAGTACCTTAATAGTTTCAACTTTGGCGCTTTTATAGTAAGTTATAATAATCTTTAGAATGAGTACATTTAGTGTCTGAAAGCAGTAAATCCTTTCAACGATATCAGCAAATGAGAAATATAAATGCCAGTCAAAACTGTTACTTGGAATAAAGGTAAGAAACAGCAGTTTAAACTGACTACTGCAAAACTCAGCTTAATATTAAGTTTAAACTGTTTATCTTTGACGTACAGAATTACATTTGACTGCAACCCGATCTTCAGAAAACATAACTGGAAAGAAAGGCTCCTCGCTCTGTAATCTTAAGACAAAATTGGAAGTAAAATTTATGTAGTGAGGCGGGTATTTCACTAAGAAGACCTAACAGGAAGTAATTATAAAAATAAATTCAAATTACGTGTATACAGTTTACATGTAATGCATTTCTCTGTCAAGTAATTCAGTAAAGGAAGTTTTTCATATTAACTGCATATTTTTACGTCAGTGTCTCATTAGAGATAATAACCTACGAATTGAATAAAAATAAAAAATAATTCAGTCCTGAAGATGGCTGTCTTCTGAGTTGTTGCACCGTGTAGTCTGGTAGATGTTTACTGACGTTTCAGAGGTTCTTGCTGCCTCCATCATCAGATCGCCCTGACGATGGAGGCAGCTATCATAACAAATAAATATATTTTTCCGTCCAAAATTGATACATGGAAAATAATTCACAGCGCACTTTACAAAGTTATTCTCATGCCACAAACCAATGAACAATGGAAAAACGGAACTATCAGTGCAGTAGAAATATGAATATAATTGTGAAATGTTTAATGTCGCTTTTAGAGTTCAAAAAACAGAGTGTCCCAAAACGATGTATCCAGAGAAACAACTTTGGTTACCACTGTCAACTGTGCCACGAAGCTAGCGGTGGTAATTTTGAACACCCACACTAGATTCGCTTTTTCACCAAGTACCAATGGTGACGTATGTAAAAGTTTGTCTTTATTCAATTCGTTGATAAAGTGTATGCATCTTTTTGGGACCACCTGTGTGACATGCTTTTGAGGAAGCCTTCGAGTTTATCCACCATTCTCTTTCATTTACAATACAGGCTGCAGGCCTTATCTATCGAAACTGTCTTATTAATACGAAGACTGCTGTCTAACGGGTTGTAACTATTATCAGACAAGATTTGAGTCTGGAGGGCCTGCGTCCTGGGATCAGTAAGAGAATCGCTGATCAAATTACTGGCATTCCCTGATTGACGACGGATTATCAGAGACAGAACCAGGTATATCCTCGCAGTTCAGAATGCTTCAGTAGAGACTGGTAATGAGGAATATTTCGCCTGTGGCACATTTATACAACGTTCCAAGAACTTAATACGTTATTTATACAGGCTGTTTGTGAAACACGGCGCCACTTAGGGGTGTCTGCCAGACTGTTTTTTTAAGGGATGTATCCTTTTGTGTGTAATCGTTATTTAGGCAGACAGAAAGCATGTATACAAATTAACAGTCATGTCTATTAGTTTCGGACACTTAAATAGAACTACGTGAAGATGATTAATTAAGGTCGAAACATTAAAAATTATAATTAAATCCGTGGCGTAACAGCTCCAGAGATCCAAAGCCGACTAGCTTGACTGCTGGCCTCACGTTCACATGCCTAAGCAGAGGTGAACGAAAGGTCGAAACATATAGTGGATTATTAATAAATACTGGAACTACAATAAAAAAAACGTATGCAGATGGAATGTCATCCTAACGTTCTACCAGAGTGCACTGCGTAAGAACACAGAAGACAACCATCTTCAGACTCAATGCCGTGAGAACTTGATATCACACATTCTAAATTCTGTTCGCGTGATGCTGAAAGTCGTCTGAGGCTCCACGCCACGAACTGCACCAACGTCGCAAGTGTGTAAACAATTATCCAAACTTCGTTTCGAAGTTTTGTCATCCTAATTCGATGAAGAGCCTTTGCGGCAACCTGTACCTCCAGACTGGTACCGCTGATCCGGCTGTTTCAAACGACATCAAAATCAATTTCGACCTCGAGATACAGGGATCAAATACTAAATGAAAATCCTGACATGACGACTTCATGAAATGGCTCTCAGCACCTCCCGCACAGAACCACAAAAATAGCTGCCCTTAAAACAGGCTTCAGTCACCAGTTTCAACTTCTCATTCACGTATTTCTATCACTTTAATAAAACGCATCGAGTACGGACCGTAACTTCGGATAAAATGTCTTCTTAGACTCTCTGTGAAACTGGAATGTCACTTTATCGAATTCGAAGGTTCAAAGCGGACGAGTAACAGGCTCTTGAGAACTCGGTGATGAATGTTCAGGTTCTATAAAAGGCAGGAGATTCCTGTACCAGGTGATCGACTATTAGCTTGCCAAGAAGGACTCTCTTCCATGGACTTATTTATTGCAAAACTCATTCTTCTCTAAAGTGAGCGTATGAGATCGGTCTTCATTAATAAACAATGCAAATGTTACACGGAGCTTATACTTCACGGCCTATAAAGAAGTTATTAAAGAGTTGACTCGTGTCTTAGAAAATAACTGAAGCTGTGGTAAAGTTTATCGTTTACCTCAAACATTAAACTTTTCTTTAATTCAAGGCAAAGCACGTGCCCAACTAAATAATATGACTAGAAAATTTGTTACAAATATTAGCTTTCATTAGAGTACTTAACACTTCTCCAGCGTCAATATTAATCGTGCAAGGATTTTTTTTTTGTATTTATCTGAACAGGTAACGTTAACTCACAGTTTTGGAACAGTCGCGTCTCGCGTGTTACATTTTAAATAAAATGCTTGTCCTATTAATCGGATATTCTCGATGACTTAAATAACAAGTTCATTCAAAAACATGTTAACTATGGGAGAGAAAAATATAAAAAAGTATTGACACTTACGCCCCACTTAATGGTACCTGCACCTTGTCGTGGTGGTGGGGCTCGAGTACCTCAGTGACCCCAAGAGCTACTGGTAGGGCCTCCCTAGCCAGATTGGTCGAGGGGGAGAGGTCAGACTAAAACAGGTACCCTGGTCCTCCAGGTTGGGGGTTGGTCGCAAGGCTAACAACCTTACACCGTAAAAAGAAAGATGTTTCGAAACCTCAGTCAAAGCCTCGGACGGACGGACCTAACGGAGGACCGAATCGAAGAGGGGAATTGAGGAGGCCATGGACCGAATACGGACCGGAGAGCCATAGAAGAAGAAGAAGAAGAAGAAGAAGAAGTGACACTTATGCATAAAGCGTCAGAAGGGATTATTTTTAAAGGCGGAAATTTAATTGAGTGACAGATGTGGAATACGAGAAAGGGAGCTATGACTGGTGACGTCTAAGAAAAATGACGAAAAACATTTCCAAAATTATAATTTCTACATTATTCAAATTGTTACATGTATTACATTTCTATGGATATCCATCGCAACACGAACCTCGCGACATCAAATTTAGATTAATAACAATTTTACTAAAAAACAGACAATGCAGAAATATGTCGTCAGGGGCTTGAGTCGTGTTTTCAAACGCACGAAGTGTAAGCCGCGATCTGCGGAGGGCGACGGCCTTACCTGAGTGTCTCTACGGACCGACACGTTTCCTTAGAAGAAATTGGAGTGCTTAAAGGTGGAAGCAGCAACTTGAATACAAACACCCGAATGGTACGGAGGTTAGCACAGTCGATTAATTTTCAATTTAGTTTAATTGGATCCGTCGACTACGAAAATAATAAACTAAGCTGTCAGAATGGTAATCACTAGAAACGTCACGACGTAATTAATTCCCCTTCATATGCGGGAGCATACTTGTTGGAATCTTGGTGCAAAGACAGTTTATCGTGGGATACTGTATTCCTTTTCAATTCTTCCAGGGAAACGCCAGGAATCTTAGAAGATATAAAGCCTATTTTCCTCCAAAATCCTCTTCCGCTACTTGCTTCATTTTAGATGACCTGGGTTCGGTTCTCGACAGGTGCCCTACTGAATTACTATTTTTTGTGTTTTCTCACTTTACCGTAATTCAGTTTTTCCATATTAAGTACCTTTAAAAAAAAGCAGTTGCCAGTTTATGTCCGTCTGTCAACAAGTCACATTACCAAAACTGTCTGACCGATTCTTCTATATATCTCGATGTGATAGATTTGCATTAAATTTTGTTGAAACACGTCGGTTTAATTTCGATTCATTTTGAGGAATTTATATTCATTTGCGCATTTCAGTTTCCACTTGAGTGTTACCGTCCGTAAATAATCTTCATACTCTTAGTTAACGACACCTGAATGTAAATAATTTACACAACACACATTATAATTTCCAATATTTAGCTTAATCTTAGCTTCTAGCTTTATCTTAAACCATGCATTGAAAAAAAAAATTCTGTATGTACCGCGTCTAATTCCCAATAAACATTATAAATTAAAATCCATCATTTTTCTGGAAATTAGGATCATGTAAAATTTCACCGTGTTTAAAGCGTAGAAATACGAAACACCCTGTGTAATACATCGATTATCCTTCAGCGTCTCTAGCGTTAAATTACATACCTTTACACCACCCTCGCTCGCCCACGAAAAAAGGGTCTGGCTTTCTTGTTTCGTGCACAAAGTGGAATACATGTCAGGTAGACAAAAGAGGGGCCACAATGCAGTCGTCGAGATTCAAGAGTGCAAATGTTTATTACGCCGAAAAAGGAATTTTCAAATGACGGTCGGATACAACATTTACATAATGCAACAAACAACAACAAAGCTTTCAATTTTAGTCTCCAGTTCTCCTTTTCAGAACACCCAACTTTTGGATTTAATTCCTAGAACGAGAACGCGTTCTATTCGCTTTCCTAGAACAGCTCAGTGTTTTTTGTACTTAATATACGTGGAAAATAAAGTCGTTTTGTGACAGTGCCTCAAGGCGGCGAGTTTGAAGATACTTGTCGCCTGAGATTTTGTGCCGTGTACCGACGTTTCAGAGGTATTTATACTGCCTCCATCATCAAGGTGATGACGATAGAGGCTACAAGCAAATCTGAAATATCAGTCAATTTCTATCAGACTACACGGCACAACATCTAAGAAGACAATCATCTCTACATGTTTTTCTTCTCCCTGGATCTCTTTAGATGTGTATAAAAAGATTGAAAATTTGTTTTAGACTCGGCAGTAGGCACTGACATATTGTTACAAGAGCAGGAACCAAATTTAAAGTTCTGTTAATCGACTGATAACAGCATTTCGGAAAGTAGGAAGTGTTCGTTCTGCCGACAAGTATATTTATCGAGCGACAAAATATCTGCAATTACAGCCGTACTGATTTCAAGCAATGCGTTAGCTGGCACAACAGAATACGATTGTAAGAATTTAATAAAGAGATTGCTTTCGTCTTTTTGTGTGTAAGAGGGTTCATACATTGTAATTGGGGCTGCGTTTTTAGATGGAACATTCTGTAGGTACATTCATCGTCATATGACCTTGAACGTACGTATACCTTTACCCGGAGAGTGGAAATTGGAAAAAACTAATGCCGATATTAGCATTATAAGTTAAAACACCGAGTGGACTTTTAGGTACATAGGCCTACCAACATTTCGGAGAAACATACTTGTCTCTATCTTCAACCCTGGATATGGAGGTAGTACCTCCCTCCGAGAAGTTGCTATCTATCCAAAGTCCACAGGGAATTAAAACCCAGAGGAATGACGCCGATAGAAAATCGATGGTGTTATCACGTGTATGCAAACGCATCCAAAAAATTTTCGAAGATTCAGAAATTTCGCTAGTTGCAAGCGCATAGGATGCGTGCGACGTTGCTCTTCAGAGGAGGCCTATTTGTTTGTGATAGCTAGAAAAACTTTTAGAACTGTAATATACACAGCGAACCAGGAGATAATGTATACGCGAAACTGAGTAAGCTGTGTCATGTAGCCTATATTTCAGCAAAGTATAAGTGTTTTCGTGATGGTATCTTGCCGTGCGCTTTCGTGGAGAAAAAAAAAGCTTGAAAACAGCCGTAGTAAATATGATAGCTCTTTTGTAAATCCTCGTATTCCTGAGTTTGTGGACTCATTTCATCCAGAAGTTATTCGCATTTTCTCTCAGTCCCTAAAGGCAATTTCTGAGACTGCAGACTAAATAAAAATAGGCCATAACCTTCCATGTACTTCAGAAGCCATTATTTTAAAACCCTTTCGTTCTACGCTATAAAAAATCTCGCAATATACACAGTAAATTCCATGGCCACACTCAAAATACTCAAAATAAACATGGCTCCCATTATGCTTCTGTACACACCTACAGTGTTTTGCAGTAATCTGTAAAATACCAATTGTAAAATAAAACACAGTGCAAAAATACTTATTCTTAACCATTGTAGGAAGTGTTGTAAGTAATTTCACACACTCTTCTTCTCATCATCGGCTCATTATGTTTAAAATTGATGAATGCGTTTTATTTTAAGTTGTGATTACTTACGGTAACTCCAATGCCATCTAGGTATACACAGAAGAAAACCATTCCCATATATGTCTACTGTTTTTATTTGTTTTTTAACATAAAACTAAGATTGTAAGTTACCACGCGTATGTTGGATGCATCATCCATATCTGTGAAGTTAACAAATGTCAGTATATAAACAATTCATAGTGGTATACCAAGATAACATGTTATTAACAACGATACTAAGTTCTGTATCCTCACAATCCAAAATTCGAAAAATATTCCTCTCCGTTCACACGTCAAGTGTTCCGGAAACAACCAGAGAACTGCCTTGCTTACACAACAGTTATTATGCTGACGTCATCTACGAGAAATCACAAAATTTAGATCACATGTTTACATTCCTAATTTTTTTTGTGTCTTGGGACTAAAATTTCTTGGCACATTTTGTAGTCATTAATCAATCCGAATATTGCACTTAGCCGCATTTCCCATGACATGTGCACCGTAGATTCATAAAAGCAAAGTTCGAAACGTTTACGCGATGTAGTCTTTGAATCTGTTTTGGTAGACTGGATATTTTAAAATGCAGAATCTCACATCTCTGATGGCAAGAATTAGTGATTTTCATCTCAAGATCTGTATTTTATTTCCAACGAAAATTCCTAAAAGGAAGCAGGGTGACAGAGATATTTGTAATGATTCTTTCTTCCGCAAATCATCATACAATTCCTTGAGAACTGAAATGTAAAATCAGCTTATTGAACTTGATCTAATCTTTCCCGAAATCGTGACCTCAAGTAAAATGTTTTCGTCAGAAAACATTAGTAATTTAAACAACGACGCAAAATTTCACTCGTTTCCGTAGAAGTGTAAAAACAATTAAATTAATAAATAACAAACACATTGAAAGTAAGAGAAAAATATAAAATTATCTTCACATCTCATGTTATATTGACCAGTAGGAGACTAACAAGAAGCAATCTCAGTGTTATTAGGCGCTCCAATAATATAAATTAATGACAGGAAAAAGACAAGATATAACTACCCATTTTTTGTTCCCTTCAGTATCCTTTATGACGTTCTCAGCCTTGCTTTAGTGCTGCGTGTCACAGCTGCTCCCAGATGTAACACAATAAGTAACACTTGTGCTTAAAACTGAAAGTATCCAAATCACGCAACTGAAGACATTTTGATTTAGTGAAAGTAATTAAGGATCACAGTTAAGTTCATAAAACCTTTCTGATTCACTTGGGCATTTAAACTACTTATTAAAAGAACCCTAAGATATTTAACAGTCTTCATAATTAACATTTGTAGAAACTTCAAGGACTCGTAGCGAAAGAGTGGTCCTTATACCATAGGAAAAGATTTGTGGTAGAAAGAAGCACTCCATAAATTTATGAATAGCAAAAAAAAAAGAGCTTCAACACGCACGCCGCCTGGGGAACGAAAATAGGTGGTAGTCATATATAAACTTTGGTGAATTCCCCTGACGAAAAGCCCGAGGCGAGACACGACAAACTAACGATCTGGACCAACCACTCGCCTGAACGACGCAGTAAGATTGGAGTTTGTAAGTAATGGAGACAAAACACGTTCGGATACATTTGCTACCATGCAATCTTTTGTAGAACGAAATGAGATTAAAGCGTTTGTAATAATAATGTTACAACGAGGAAAATCCTCTCGAGCCATAGGATGAGGAATTATACAAATAAAACGTAACCTGCGTACATTGAGCTCCTTAACCATTATGGATCTTGTCGCACACAGCGTGTTAAAGTTTATTCACCGTCATTTCAACACAGCTGTTAATAATAATGAAGTATAAGAATTTATTTAAATAGGGTTTGGCCCATAAAATAACTCTAGCCTAGACAGAAGAAAATTTATATGGAAGATTCAAATAATATAATAAAAAAATGTTTACTAAGTTAAATATAAATTTTCAAGCGTTTCCACTAATATGCAGAGCATCTGGAAAACCGTTTATCATCCATATTTTATAAAATACGCGGGATAATAGTGTTTCTTAACTAAATACAGAAACATTTCCTGAATTTAGTATCCTTGTACGTTCATCATGAACATCTGCATTTATTATTCTTCACAGGGTTATTAATTGTTTTAAAATTATCCTGGTTTCCTGTCATACTCATACAATTAACTTTTGAACATTTATTTCTACACCAATTTATGACATGTCCTTACCCAGTATCCTTTTCCAACCCTTCCTAATTTCTTGGACATTTTTGTTATTGATTCGTCACCACCCTTATAACAGCATAAGCAAACTATGCAAAATTGAAAAATGCTTTAGCGTAGGACAGATGTCACCACACACATCCTTTCTGTGCAGAGATACGGAGATCACACACATTATACGTCTTTATAGCATGATGCTAGTTACGATCTGAGCTTTTAATTGCTACGAAGCCAGGCCACCTAAATCTAGAAGCACTGCGTGATGCTTAGGCGTAGAAAAATCTTTACTTTGCTGGTCTATTAATATATTCTCACCCAGAAGGGCACATACAGTACAAAATTCGCACAAGACAAACATTGAAATTATAGACGCCGTACGCGTTTCAATCTGTAATGCTTTATGAAATTAAAAACTAAATGAGGAAAAGGTCAGAAAATACAGTAAGCCTGTCTCAGTGTTACTATACATTCCAGTCCTACAAACGCATTTTTTTAGGAACACACAAATAGGAATGCTCTACTAAAATATTTTAGTTCTACAAACATTTATTACGAGTGAATTTGCTCCTAAAACTTCACAAAACGCATTTCATAATTTTGAAACAAAGCGCCAACAAATTAAAGCCGAAAGCTGTTAATATTAATTTGCCTTTGATCCAGTTAATATGGATTTAAAAAAATCACTTTGTGTGTGTGAAATTAATTATTTAGCGTCCAACACAAAAGGGTCATTTAAAACACTGAACAATAAACGTGTTTTTTCCCCCTCTTGTTTGTTTAAGCAGACACCTTCAGAGAGCTTTACTATCTACCTGCAAAGAGAATCCATACTTTTATAAAAACTTTATAAAGTGCAAATACAAGTTTTAAACTGGCGGGTACATTACAAAGTTCCAAAAGGTTGAACCGGAGTCGAATATTTCCTTAGTTATTTCTACGAGTGTGTACATTATGCTATCGCAACTACAAGTTATTTAAGAAATCTAAAATGTTCCTTCATTTTCGCTGATATTTTGAACCTGGCAGTCGTTCACGTTTTTCTGTTACGCAACGTTACGTCTTCTATGTTTACATCAAATCATAAAGCTTACCACGCTGTATCTTTTCCAGTGTTGACAGTTTAGTGCAGCTTTTATAAGCTCAGCGCTTAATTACCCCTCTAAGCACCTCTGAATAGCATCTCAATCTCGTGTCTTCGATCCGCTTTGTTTAATGTCATGGGTGGCTTAAGGATTCTATTTTGTTACACCAAACACTAAAACGTTAGAACTTTTAAGGCGGCGAGACCGTACACCAACAGGACAAACAGTAAGGCCTGCGAGGAAGCTGTGATACCTAGTTTTCGTTCAAATGTTTCTGCACGCGGCATTTAGCCGGAACTACAGATTAATAATTACACAACTTACTAGTTCATTTATGGGCATAGTTTCCACCAGTTCACATTCCATCTAGATTAAATTGTCCAGACATAACCACAAAGTTCTCACCGTTACGTTTTATTGGCAGATTTACAGCGCGGCCCTAAATGAAACAGCATTTGTAAACTTTATTGAGAGCAATACAACAAGACAAATTGTATTTTGGTTTTAATTTACTACGAAGAAGAGATTTACAGCAGATGTCCGCCACCTTTTCGAAGTCACACAAACACTAAACACTTCCTCTGTCCCCCGAAATGTTGTTAACAGTCGCTGTAATATTTTCGAACTCCGTATTTCCCTGTCAGGAATTTTAAATTCTTGACGAACAGCAGAAAACTATTTCGATGCGATTTAATGTCCGCGAATTAACACGCCTTCTGCTAGGAAACACACCACGTCCGCACATGCAAAGATTTGCGCAACTGGCATCAGATGCGGCCTAGCAATCCGGGTGACATCGACTCGATTTCTAGGTTATTTTAAAACATGGCGATTAAAATTCGTGAATTTCACGCCCAAAGCAATTATCATGTGAACAAGAGTGTTTATATGGTGATTTTTGTTTCTTCCCATGATGAAGTGTGTGTCAGCGTCCCTAGTTTAAATGTGCCCCCACTTCTGGTTTCCGCAGAAAGTACTCGAGAGGCAGGAAGAATACAAAGAAAAACATACCTATAAATATATCCTTTGACCTTGCTTCCGTGCTACAAGGTCGACCCATCTCAACCTTCTGCAACTTGGCAACACTTGGAGAAGAGTAATATTTATGAACTTCCTATCAGTTGTCACTTATTTTCTCCACGTGTCATCACGTTGTTTTATCAACATCCATTCTTCTCTCATAATGATGAATAACATTTAATACGATGTAAAGAATAAACATACATATATACAGTTTTTATTTTAATGTCATGCAGAATAAATGACAATATGCCTAAACACACAGTTCACGATCGCTCGTTTTAATGTCATGCAGAATAAATGACAACAAGCCTAAACACACAGTTCACGATCGCTCACACAGGAGTTTGAAATCTTCTAGAATAACAAAAATTTAAGTGACTCTACATGTTATCAAATTTAAACGCAGAACGGAAGAATGCGTTACGGAATAAACTCGTATTTGATTATTTAATTATTTGTTTCCATGGAAATCTACAATTTAATAACAACTCACAATGAAAACTAAAACACGAGGAAACAAATTTAGCATCCCATTTAGACAGCAATAACTGATCAATGAATGCCACAAGCCAAATTAGCAAATAACGAAATACATTCTCTGAAGTGAATCAGAGGAAACATATATCGAAAATATACTGCTACAATATGATTTAATAAACCCGCAATTGAGGTTCAATTTCAACATAAAATTCACTATACCAGAAAAGTGATATCGTATTAACATAATTTACAAACATACCACGTACAACTATCATAAATACCAGCGAACCAACGCCTTACAACAATATAAACAACTAGACAAATAATTCCATCTGTAACAATTCTTATCTCCAGCCAACGTAAAATACAACCGCCACCAAGTAGGTCGGTGCAGTATTAATAAAATATTTATATCCTTCAAGGTCCCATCTCATTTTGTACAGAATGATACAAAAATATATACACAGACATTAAATTAATTAAATAAAAACATCTTAATAAATTAAATCAATACATACTTCACCACCGGCACTTAATGAATTAGCGAATCTATTGTACGTGTAAGAAATGACTACCGACGTTTCTGATATGTATATCTCTCTTTGGGGAATTCTGTATGACCTCCGTAGATGAAAGAGAGTTATAATATAAACTGTATCAAATGAAAACAAGTGTAAAAGTCCATCATGCAACACGGCCTCAATACGTGTTGAAAAGGGCATAGTATATTTCAATCCTAAAGGACGTTCTACAAATGTAAATACTGTCACTTTCACTTACCACTTCAGATATGCAACACGTTTAGATTCCGTTTCCAGCTTCTTACACAAACATTGATACATTTTTTTAAGGGAAACTGGGTTACGTGTTTTTCGTCACTACTCACCGACACCTACTCACTGTCTCCATGGTTTCCTATAATGCTTCGTATAATTCTCTTTAGAAACTTCCGCATTCTATCCAAAAATTTAAAGATTATAATACAAGATGTTATAACTTTCTTTGGCCTCTCACTGCAAGAGAAAATTATAAACTCAGGGCGTCGTATGACAGGAAGCTGGGGAGAATATCAAGTCCTAGGAAACAGATGTGTAATGTATATACAACATTCCTCGTTGTCGTCAATAAATTACGCCATAAACAATGCCGAGTATAAACAAACTCGGCATTGTTGTGGAACACGACAATGCCGAGTACAACACAACAATGCCGAATACAACACAACAATGCCGAGTTTAGTGTCTTACTCAAGATTTTAAAACGCAACCAACCCCCCCGAAAGGGGGTTGGTTGCTTTTTAAACACTTGATCAAGCTCCCCCGAAAGGGGGTTGGTCAAGTGTTTTAACCCTCCATTCGGGGGGTTTAGTTTAGTTTCTTACACAAGATTTTAAAACGCAACCAACCCCCCCGAAGGGGTTCGTTGCTTTTTAAAAACTTGGCCAACCCCTCCGAGGAGCTCCGAAAGGAGCGTTCTGCCCTAGTATACAACAATATAAGAAGTTCGCATCAAATTTGGTCGGAAACAAGAAGGTAAGGGGTCACTTTGGAGACCTACGTGTAAAGTAAAGTAAAGTTTGTCCCACTATACGCCATGTAGGCGTTTGGGGTGAGAGGAGGTAAAAAACCCTGCCCCCATCGGGGATCGAACCCCGGTCGTCCAGCCCGTAGCTAGTCACTATACTGACTGAGCTATCCCGGCTCTGGAGACCTACGTGTAGATGAGAGAATAATAAAATGAAGTGGGTTCTAAAATAATAGTATGTTGAGGATGTGTAGTGGATTCATGCAGCTCACAACAGGGGCAGTGAGACCAAAGAGTTTATTAAATTCGCAGTCTTCATTTGTAAATAATTATGTGCTCTCGCCTGTCATGATTAGGAATTCTGAAGAAAAAAAAAAAACTTTCAGTTCTTTTTTTTAAGGTTATCGCATGGCCTCTTGGACAACACAACATGGTACGAGCTTTCAACCTCGGTGCCACTGTGACATTATAAGTATAAATATCCATATACGCTGTTTCTCATTTTACAAAGATAAATGATTCTGAGGCCAAACATTTTATACGTCAAAAATTTTGAGGTTAATGCGTGTTTTCCGAGTTTGTTATGCTCTTATACCGCATTAAACCCTCAACAACTATGCAACACACACTTTGTTTGTTCACAAAATGGCTGAATTAAACCCTCAACAACTATGCAACACAGACTTTGTTTGCTCACAAAATGGCTGCAAATATGGCTGTTCAAAGGTTTCAGGATTTTATTCTCTGACAAATTAAACTGCATGCAGACGGTTTCACGTCATTGCAAGGAAAAGGAACACCAAGTGCGTACCTTACTTTGATGTCGGCTGTAAAGTATGTAGGTCTTTCAATGTGTCGAGCATGTTACAAGACACACATATTCAGTAGGTCGTCAAGGAACACTGAAAATATCTTCACTCAAAGTTCTGAAGCGTTCAGTAGTACAGTATTATATTTCCCGACACTTTCTTCGTGGAGAACTGCGCTGTTATTCGGCCAAGGTCAGACTGCGACTTAGACTGGCCTCGTTCTATGCCACGAACTTCATAGAATGTTCAACAACGCGTTCCGGAAAGAACTCACGAATCCCACCTTTCCTATTTCATAGATTTTAATCAAGATTAATCTGTGGTTTCATCGATATAATTTAACTCGTTTATTTGTTTCAACTCATTCAAATTTAATATACGTATTATTATATTAGTCTTGTGTTTTAATGTTATAATTATACAATATAAGCTCGAGAACTATGCAATCGTGCAGCTAGTTTTAAATTTCTAAAATTATACTTTCGTCGCAATTTAAGAAACAAAGCAATGCGTTTCTAACATCTGCAGATCCAACCAAAACAATTTACATCCTTTGGGCTGTGCTAACATTGATGTAATTGATTCTTCGGTCTGTTTTATTATACAAAATTGTGGGTGGATTGTTTTCGAACAATGCTAAATAGATATGTCTAAAACTTTCCTTTGAAAATGTAGGCACATTAAACCAGGGTGGAACGTTCATGTTAACCGTGTTAGTCCGGCTTACAATTTGAAAAACGAAGAATATAAAGATCAATTTGGTCATTGGAAAACAGCACAACCGAATAGATAAAATGGATCTTACTCTGGCGCTATTAGCCATCAGAAAGCAAGACTTTAATTTTTTTTAAGGTGTTAGCCAAGCTAACACAGCTAACATGAAAGCTCTGTCCCTGCACTAAACTATCCTGCTCTTTACTCTCCACACAGAGAAATGTCTTGGAACAAGAACATAAGAGAGCCAACCTTCACATCAGAAACAAAGAAAACACAGGGTTTTTTATGACCGGAAGAAAGAGTATGACCGGACCCAAAAAATAACTTTATCACATAAACACAAAAACAAACTTTCAGCCAAACTATTTAACGACGGGAACCTGTAATTAAAAAACCGTCTAACTGCATACTCCGATTACCTTCATCTGCAAATGCCGTGTTTGTGGGATGTCTACATGTCTTCATTTCTTCCTACTTTTGCTACGAGTACCTGATAATCGTCACGTATTTGAAGATATTTTTGGATAATACGGGCGCTGTAATGAATGAACTGTTTACATGTACCAGCTGGCTATTTTCAAAATCCCACTCAGCACTCCGAAGTTGCACGGGCTCTTCTCGCTACACAAGTTACGTCCGGTAGAGTAACGCAACGTTAGAGAAAGTTTCTTTCTTGCGTCGAGTTCCACGGCTGTCTGTACGCCCTAGGTGAGAACTCTGGACATTCTGAGTGATGCCTCTCTATCCTTTTTACAGAACTTGCTATTGTGAAATGTTTTCCAGATTCTCTTTGAGTGACTGAGGTTTTATGAACAGAATTTTTCTCCTGTCATCACAGAGTTAGTTTGTCAGTAATTTTAACCCAGATTCGTGGTTTCGATTACATTCTCCACAATGAACACTTAACTAACTAACTAATCTCTTGTGGTATCTCAAGTAACGTATTCCCCATTTTTTTCACAGAGTCCCAATTTTAGAGGAAAATATTTTGTTCTTGTAGTAAGGAAATTTCAGTTTGCCGTTCTGTTATCCCCAAAAAGCCGATGGTTTAAAGCAGTCCCTTCGCAGTCTTTGATTTGACTTAATCCAAAAATTTCTGATACTGAATAACTTATAATCTTTCCTTGGTATATGAAACACGACGGTAAAGCTTCTGTTAGATACGTTACAATAGTGCAACCCAGAAATATTTAATTCCACGAGTTTTCCTTGTTACCTCTAGTATGCAGGATGCAGTAATTCTTTATTTTATGGCAAACATTACATCTCTTGCGTACATATTTCAAACAGAAAACATAATCCCTTAAGCAAATTTATCCGCAAAGAAAGGACAATCAGACAATGGGCTAAACTAAAGAAAAAAAGGCAAACGTGGATGAAAGACAAAGGAAGGAAATAAAAAACAAAAACAGATACAAAGAAGACTATGTAAAGAAAGCTGATTTGTGCTGAATTTGAACGATCAAAGTAAATACAAAGCACATACGGATGAAATAACAAGCGAAAAGAAAAAAGACACGAGTCAGAATATCGTTGTTGTGAACACTAACGCTCCTCACGACTACGATACCCGAAAACTCTCAACTTGATAACGGCGACAGTCACGTTCTTGTGTGGGAATACTGTGTCTGCCTGCACCTTAAAGTCTGTATCAAATTGTTTTCCGATTAATACTGAAAACATCTAATGAAGGGTCCCTTGAAACACTGGCGGTGATAGACATAAACCTATATAAATATACTCTTTATACAGAGAGATTCAAAAGAACTTAAGAACAAGTACTGGAATTAGAAACTCATCGCCCTGATGATGGAGGCAGCAAGAACGTCTGAAATATTGGCAAACATCCACCAGAGTACACGGCGCTAGAGTCCAGAAGACAGCCGCGAGAACCTCAAATCCTAATTTTTTATAACATTCGCAAAAAATAACTTCAATCGAGAAATTAAGACAACATTCGAATCGGGGAATGCTTGCTACTGTGCAGTTCAAGATCGTCTGTCTTACAGTCTGCTATGTTCAGGCTATAATTCTACCTGCTGATTTGTTTGAATGTGAGACTTGGTCTCTCATATTAAGGGGAGTACAAAGATTGATGGTATCTGAGAGCAGAGTATTGAGGTGACAGATAAACAAAGAAAAATTCGTATTGAGAAACTTCATAATTTGTAGGTCTACTCTTCATCAAAAAAAAATAAGACAATCAAATAAAAAGGGGTGCGATTGGCAGGAAGACCTAGGCACAGAAGGGTAGATGATAATAAAATTAATCTTAAGGGAAAAGTGTGTAAGTGCGCGGACTGTATTAATCGAGATAACGACCAGTGGCGTTCTCCTGTAAATACGGTGTCGAGCCTTGGGGTTTAGTGAGAGGGGAGTACTTTTTGATTATCTACGGGACGTTCACCTTCTAGTAAAGAATTCCGCTCTATGGAGATACTTATGGAAAAGAACACAGTGTTTCGTTTCATACTACAAAACGATCAATAACTTTTTATCAGAGAGGAAGATCTACATGAAGGAATAGTTGAAAAGATAAGAAAAGATTCAGTTAGGATTCAGAATCTAAGACAATTCCTAAAACATTTCCTCTTTTTTATCTGACTATTATGTTTGTAAGTGTGGAATTTATCAGTCGGAAAAGGAGTAGCATCACTTGGCACAGTAACTGAATGTTCAGCAAAGTCTCGCCGCCACAACACATTAAGAGAAATTAACGACCCAAAATGCGATGTAAGCGTGCGGTCGAGCCATTACTTCCGAAGTTTCCAGTGCTTTAATCGACTGTCCTCCTGTGTAGATCGAACGTAACAAATGACCGACGATATTGTTCTGCTGGGTTGCGACGCAGTGAAGACAGACAGACAAACTACTGTGTTTATCTAAAACTTTGGTATCTACCTACAAGTTCGCAAGGATAAAACAATAAAGGCATCTTCATCGCCGTGAAGAACTGAAATACCACTCTGATAAAAGATGCATTCAAAGATACAAAGAGAAGTTACAACAACGACGCGCCTACTAGCTTAGTCTTGCTTGTCTGTGTGTAACAACAGCAGCAAACATATCTTATGAAAATTTGATATGGACAGCTGTATAAATCGAAAGGACGACCAGACCAAGATAGACCTCGAAATAGATGGAACGAGCATATGAAGACTGAAGAGGAGTGCGTATGCTATTAACTGAAGAATAAAGATAAGATAAACAGCTAATCTAGAGCAACTCTAATCCTTTAAAATCCAGCGATAACTCTATGCACCATGCCCACTTTAACATTTAGAAACTCAGTATTTTGCCCAAAGTACTGGGTTTCGTGTGACTCTCACGATAAACAGCGCTTATCTCGTAGGATTTGACGTTATCACGGCTGTGATTATGAAGATGGCTGTCGTCTGAGTTGCAGCAAGAGGATGATGACGTAGGCAGCAGGAACGTCTGAAACTTTGATAAATGTCTGCCAGACTACACGGAGCTACAACCATCAGCGATTATTTTCCTTAAACAGCATTAACCGACTAATCTTTGCAGGCTAGAAGAGACGTGTTTTCTTTGAGGTGGGAACTGCATGTTTACATAATATATAGACGAGGTTCGGCTTCAAAGGGCTTACTCTATCCAGGACAATCCTTTTTGAGAAGGTAATTGTCGGTCAGCTAATCAGATTGAGTACCGTATTCAAAAAATACCACCATTGGACATTATCCAGAGCCAGAAAAATCCATTCAGCGTCCTCACAGTCGGCTTCAGCAAGATCCATATTAATATCCCAACTACACCTAACCTCTCCTCCCCCCAGCCGTGTCTTCCCTTCAAGTTTGTTGATTAAAAATTAGTATGCGTTTCCCATCTCTGTCATGCCTTTATTCTTAAAAAAACATCTTTTATTTTCCAACAGTTACTATTTCACTGCAGGAATAAATTTTGTGTTTTAGCGTCCTCGATTCAGGCACAGAATTAATTGATGATCTTCGATGAAGACAGAAAGAAACAACACGAGAAGTTGCGTGGAAACAGAGCTGTTCCATATTTATTTCCTACATTCTTGCTCTCTATCGCTTTTGCATTGCGCTCATGTAGGATTTATAGTCATTACCACCGTTTTCCACATTCACTAAAAGCTTCGATACTGCTTAGATCTGAGACGGAACCAACATGATTTCCAGGTTCCGTTTTAGTGAATCCCTTATACGTAATTCCATTAATAAGAAGCTTTAAATAGCAGCGAACAGCTGACGCTGACAAAAATCAAACAAAGAAGTTTTCTTCTTCAGATATTATTAAGACGATCAGATTAAATGGGGAGAGACAGGCTGAGCACGAATAATAAAAGATGAAAACTGGAAATATTTAATTGCAGAACCCAAAGTGGAAGACCAAGGTTTATATAGCAGGTTAACATAAAAATGGATCTTAAGAAACGCTGTTGTGTGGGTAGGAGTTGTCTGGGTTCACTTGGAAGAGGACAGGCGCTCTTGCAAACTGCAGTGGAACTTCAGCTTGTGTAAAAGGTACAGAAATTTTTCAATTGGTTGAGTGACTATTATTTTCTACTAGACTCTGCAGAGTTGTGATTAGTTCGGAAAGCCCCTCGACGAAGACAGAGGCCCTGTAAAGCAAACGCCACGAGACTCTATCAAAACTTTATGTTTATATAGTTGCATTATAAAGACCATTGACAACTTCCAGTACAGGAACTTCTACTACCTCAGTTTATTTCCACACGAAATCCACTTTAGACAGCAAACCTCTGAGCATACTCATATTTTTCAGAAAGGTATTCAAATTAATCGAATTTAGTTATATTCTGCTACAATTATTTCCAAATTTTAAAATTTTACACACCCCTTTTGGGAAATCGGTCTTAAAAGCGTAACCTCTCCTCCCAGTTTTATCAGAACCAGTCCACTCACAAACGGTCTAACTGCATTATGACAAAGCTTTAGGAACGAACTTAAAAAAATGCTACGAGAAAAGCTGCAGACTCTTACGAGCTTTATCAGAATTAACGAAATTTTGTCAAATCTTCTTTATACTAGAATTCACGTGAAAGCAAACAGGATTCTGGAGCAATTTTTAATAATTTATTTTCTGCTGCATATCCTTTGAAATCCTTCCGCAAACCACACGCAAAGAAGACACTGTCGTACTCTATAAAAATAAAATGGCTTGTGTGGGAATACAGTACAAATTTCAATGTCTTTTTCTCTTCCTCACAGACAAGCAGTTCCAATAACAGGAGACCGCCGTCACAGCAGTCGTTCCATTCATCCAAATCCAACAATTCAAGACAAATGCAACCCAAGAACAATCACCCGGAGTCTGTGACACCCAGCAACGGAATCCGTGAGTAGCACCACCGACATATTACATGGATAAAACACCACGTCGTAAAACTGACTGAGCTTATAACCGAGTTTTGTGACTACATGTATTTCTGATCAAGTTCTCAGTAATGATTAAAGACTGCAGAATGTCGAATTTTATAAGTACTGCTACCATTAGACAGATTTCAGCACTTATAAAGGAGATTAAGGTAAAAATACAATGAATTTCGAAGGATGTTTTCCATCAGTCTGTAACATTGCCATTCAGGATCCTTCCATATTTTTCTTGGCAGATGATCCAGAAGTGGTTTGCCATTGCCTTCTTCTGTGTGTGAGTGGAGTAATTGTTGGGATGCCACGGAGAAACCGGGGAAGCCCCCGGAGGAAAACTCCGTGATGCCTAGACCACGGCCTTGCCCAACACAAGTTATAAATTTGAGCACCACCGGGAATTGAACCCGGGACCCCAGGCTTACAAGGCTAGTGTTCTGACCGCTAGACCACCGTGGCGAAACATTGCCATATTAGTAGATAAATACGACAGATCGCATAATAAACTACGCAATTAAAACTCAAACGACTAGAAAGATGTTAAGACTACGCTGGATAACAAACAATAAGAACAATCAGTGAATGTAAATTATTAAACACTCTAATAAGCATCGATGGCAAGAGGGATTTGAAAAATAAATGTCAAATATATATGCTAATAAGTGGAATACCTCGCAGAGTTCCTGGTAAAATAATGCCAAAATTGTAGATATGCAAATTATAAAATATATTTCGCGTGTAATATTTTGAGGCGTATTATTATTATTATTTATTATTGACTGCAAATGGGTTTATACCCGGTGGCAGCGTATGCATGGGATGACAAGCCGAGAGTGGAATAGAATCGGAAATGAATCTTCGTGGCTTTTTGCTGGATCCAGTATTAAGAAAATTAAATAGATCTTCCACAGAACACGCAAAAACCTTAACGCAGATAGTTAAACAGACATCTACATTACCGAACAAACACACAGACTACATGGATAAGTTTGTAGAAATATCATGAAATTATAAACTCATGGGTAAAAAAATAAAGCTATACCGCCACATGCCATGTAGGCGCTTGGGGGAAGAGCACAACGCATGGACATGCCAGCGAGATACTAGATGTCTTTACTTACCCCACGAAACGAAACCAAAGCATTGTAATTCTGTGACCTACTTTTCTTAACACATAACCTAAATTCAGATGTAAATAGGGACACTGTTTGTGACAACCTGTTAGTGCTACTGACTAGTGACAATGGGCTCGATACATTACAGTCTCCTTCTGTAATCTTCAATGAACAGATGAAAGAACTTATCTGAAAAGGTTGTTCTATTTTGTGTTTACTCCAGTCACGCAGTTCTTTAAGCACCATGAGAAAACAACACGTGTTACGGAGGTCTCTCCATTACTATTGGTACTGAATAGTAGCAAAGAGCCATGAAGAAAACTCGATGTTAGACCCACGTCCCAGACGGAGAGCCTTTCATGACAAACACAAAGCAAAGAACATCAAAACGATCTCATCCCACCTTGCACAACGATTGACGATAATATAACTTGTTGCACAATGAAGTGAAATAAAATTTATCTTCGGTGCATATACGTGGGCCTATGAGGCACACTAAAGTTTAAACCAATCACGACTGAAGCCACAGGACCCCATTCCAAAATCTGAAGCGAATATAAAACTTGTAAGATTTGAGGTTTTCACAGCGGTGAGTATGAAGATTTCTGTCTTCTGGGTTGTTGTACTGTGTAGTCTGGTCGATGTTAACCAACGTTTCAGAGGTCATGCTGCCTCCGTCATCAGGGCGATGAATATGACCTCTGAAACGTTGGTTAACATCGACCAGACTACACAGTACAACAACCCAGAAGACAGAAATCTTCATACTCA
>NW_019059975.1:173489-186613 GCF_000696155.1 Zootermopsis nevadensis | reverse complement strand
ACCAGACTACACAGCGCAACAACCCAGAAGACAGAAATCTTCATACTCTGATGACGGAGGCAGTATGACCTCTGAAACGTTGGTTAACATCGACCAGACTACACAGCGCAACAACCCGGAAGACGGAAATCTTCAATATAAAAGTTGTAAGATCTAGATGTAAATTGGAGAATAACATTACTACGTCCCTAAAGAAACTCGATATGAGAGCGTGGACTTGATTCGTCTGGCTCAGGATAAGGGCCAACGCTGGGATCTTGTACAAATGGTTATTAACTGTTCCACAGATGACGGACATTTCACTGGCTTCTTACCCATATTCTTAGCTTTTGAAGAAGGCTTGTACGGAGCTAGTTGAAACCATACAATTAATTTAAACATGATCCATGTCATCTCAGAAACGTGGCCGGGGTATAAAGCTAACTATGCACCGCATCTAGTACCAAGGCACCATAATTCCCTATATGTGGGATTAGTTATGTCAGCAGCAAATAACTACATAGTTGAAACACACCTAAACTCACTACTGGCTAAGCTAGTAATCTCTTCAATTATACCGACGGTAGCTTAGTTACTGGCAGGTCTGAGCTGCCAGAAAGGGCGAAGCTGAGTGGCCTGACGAAGTAGATTCAAGCCCCACTGCCAAATTAGGCAGAGGAAGACAGACACTCCAGCAAATTAAAAATCTGCCTATAAACCTCGGAAGACAAGCCGTGAACCTATTAGTCAATATTTTTCGTTATAACTTTTAAATGTTGTCGGTGTGATTTAACTATGAAGTTAGCTTACACATCTCTTTAAATATTAAATCAAAAACCTTGAATTGACATCACACACAAATGCAAATTCCAATTAAATTCTCTGTTTAAAGTAACCACCAAATAACTTATTTACATAGTCAAGAAGATAAGAAGGTTGTATGTCAATGACGTGGTGATGTTTATTTTCAAAAACCTTCGTTCTATGCGCCCTAAGCAATGCAGTCGAGCATTAATAAACATTAGATGAGTTACACAACTTTAATTAATTTAACTAATTTGTATTTACATGAACAGGCAGATACAAGTCGATGTTCTCACTTCACAGACCGTGAAAATCAGACTTCTCCCACCACACATTTAAAATCTTCATAGGAGTTTGATTGTAAAAGGCTTCGTAATTAGGTTCCTTGGAATTGGATATGCATTACGCAAGAAAACTTTACGTTTACACTTACTCAGACCTAAGAACTAACAAGCGGATTGAACATACATTCCTTATTCCCGTGCTCCGTTCATATAAAGCCTAGCATCTGGCATATTTGACATATCCAGACCAGTCAGTAAGGCAGACACACTCCGAAAGGAAAGTCTGTCTATTGCGATCTCTTGACAAGGCAATTCGAGTTTCCCTCCGGCCTTTCGAGGCTCGAAACCTACAACATTGCAGACGTTAAGTCTTGTCACGTATTTGTGCTTAACGGTGGAATAAGCGGATGTTATGTTCCGTCCAGTTTCCGGCGATAGAGCAATTCTCGATTTCTGTGTGGGCGGCGGGAACACTTCTGGTTTTGCATATAAATTTCATACTCAGTTGGTACAAGCTCCAATAACAAGGCTCATATCACCTTCATGATGGACAGGATGAAGCATCAGGTATATGAAATCACCACAGTAGAGCCCCCAGCGATTATAAACTGGTTGAATATACGCGTAATAATTCTACGGCGCGATAAGTGAACTACGTGTTAAATGTAGTCGACGAATTACATGGTTCTCAAATTTATGTGAGCAAAGATTGGTTGGCTGTATACCAATTCTGAAACAATCTTGTTCTGAACCCCCTGGAGCCCTGACGAGGTGCAAACAAAATAATATCATACAGTTCAGAACTGAAGATGACTGTCTTGTGGGATGTTGCGCAGTGTAGTCTGACAAGATATTGACAGGAGTTTCAACGGCGCTGCTTCCATTATCAGGTCGTCGTCATGATGAAACTGTGGCACAACATCGCAGAAGAGGGCCATCTTCAGATTGTAGACGTGAGAATCCAATCTCACAGATTAAAAATTGATCTAAATTTAATGTACCAAAGGATTTCTTTTTGTGTGTTTAAGGTTAAAAATTCAGTTGCCTGAACTTATAAAAATATGTCATATCATTCAAATTATCAGCCAAGAATGACGGAAAAACCTGAGTTTATATTTGAAAGTCTAACAAAGCAGCATGTAAAAATTAAAATTATTATTCTCAATTATCTTTGCTTTATTAAAGAATATAATGAGCTTTAATGTTATGCAAATAATGATTTAAAAAAAATATAACCATACAATAAAGACTTGTCTACTTATATTACATTTCATTAAAATAAGTCTAACTGTAATATTCTTGAGACCTAATACGATGTATCGCGTAACAAATTTCACAGGAATCTATCAAAGGGTTCGAGAGATATATATGTAACATTAAGGCAGGTTCTTAAATTTAAGAAAATGAAACTATTTAAATATATGTGTGTGTCGCGCGGAAAGATTAAAAGTAGATAGTCAATGATTAAATTAGTCTCTCCGGTTGCTACAGCCATACCTGTGCCTCGTTTCTTGCTGAAACTGTAGCATGTGTAATCCCTACAGACTTGAAAAGAAAAATCCACAAGACAAATACAGATAATTGTTTTTATTTTTTTCAACTCTCAAAGTTGGCACAAGCTGAATTTATTGTTTAATTAACAGGCTGGTTTTCCGTAAACTGTCAAGCATACAATTGAACTGAAACAATTTAGGGGCCGGTCAGCCCAGAATGTTTTATATCTTCCATAAACTCGCTGCCAATTACTTTAACGTGACCTGATTACCTGTGGCATGTAAAAGGGATATATAGCCCTGTCACTTGCAAGATAAATCTGCAGAAGTCATAAAATATGCAAGGGGCAGATGAAGTAGGCGAAAATTATGCGTCTTAAAGTGTCATACGTTTTCAAAACGGAAAGATAACTTAAAATGTCAGTAAAAGTCGATAGAACACCTGACATTTCTGCTACCATATTAATAACACTGAGCCATTAATTGAGAAATTTATCATGACAACAAGAAACCAAAGGTGTGGAGCTAAACAAATACAATTATGTTTTGTTGCAGACGTGAGAACATCCAACAGAAACTTGGTGTCCACCCGAGCCCAGCAGAACATTACGAAGATGCTGCTACTAATATCCACTGTGTTCATAATGCTGAACCTCCCAAGGTAAGTCTGTCCGTCACGCGTCTATTTAACTCCACGGAGCAGTCATTCCTAACAGAGAAGCAATTTCATGCCTCTTTTGGAAGGCCCATTACCGTGTTCACAAAATCCCTCCACTGGTCCCAATCTTAGCCAGATTTATCAAATCCACTTCCTCTAACTCCATTCCCCTAAGATAATTTTTAATATTTTCAAATTTATACCTGTTCCTTCCGATTGGCCTCGCCTCTTCAGGTTTTCCAACCAAACTTTTGTACGCAGCATTATGTCTCTATGCATGCTATATGCATCATCCATTAATTCATTATTTTAATATGTAGAAGTATGGGCTGCAAATTATGATACTCATTATGCAATTGTATGTGTCTGCGCGCCGGTAGCCCACGGAACCCTTCCCAGTACAGAGAACCAATATTCCTGAACCGGTAATCCACGGATCATTTCCCAATGAAAAGAAATCTGTTTCCGCACATAGACGACTCTTGCAGTAAGAACAACTAATAGCTCACGCCCTTCGCACTATCTCATGCTATTTACGTGTTGTCGTTATCAGGTATCTTTCACGCGACAGAATACTTTCTCACCTGCTACTCCTGAAACCCAAATGTCTTCTAAACACGACCTGCAGGAGATGAGAACACAAAATGCCACTCTCAAAATCCCTTGAGCACATACCCCTAGAACGCTGCATTTAGAAAACAAAGCATTTTTATTCAAAAACAATCCTCTAACTGCAAACAGAAATCTTTGAGGCAAAATACGATATAGTGGCTACAAAGACACAGAAATCGCATTGCCACGACGGCACACGCGTCGTATTAGGGGTATAAATAATCACGTTATTAATAAGTAAAATATAACAAGAAAGTTCATTCCAATACGCAGTTTTGACGTAAATACGTCTATGAGGAAGGGTCATTCGGCAAAAAAGTGTTACGAAAAAATCTAACTTCATTGTTATGTTACCTAGGAACCTCATCTGTTTACTCAGCATTGTTGTTACATAGGAAACGTTACATTACATTAAAATACATTACTTTACATTACATTCATCTACCACAGATCCATCTTAAGCGTAACTAATTCAAGTTAAGTATTCAAGCATTTTTGTTACCTAGGAAACGTCATCTGTTTACTCGGCATTGTTGTTATCTATAAAAAATTACATTACACTACCTTACCTTACATTACATTACCTTACCTTACCTTACCTTACCTTACCTTACCTTTCCTTACCTTACATTTCATCACATTACATTACATTTCATTACATTACATTTCATTACATTAAATTACTTTATATTACATTCATCTACCACAGACCCATCTTAAGCGTAACTAATTCAAGTTAAATAAGCAAAGTCTTAATCAAACTTTACTCAATTGTAAAGCGGGTATACAGGAAATATTTAGAATAAAGCCAATATATAAACTTCCTTTCCGTATAGACGTATTTACGTCAAATACTCCGGAACCGTCGTTCCACTATCACTTTTTCGCTCGTTATTGGTCTTGATACTTATTTACTGCAATTTCGTATCTACTGCGCAATCAAATTACTTTTCATTAATCCTGAATTTGCTCCCTGACCAAATTTCTCCCAAATAACACATGTAAGCGGAAATAGGGATGAATACACAAAATCTCACCATCATGAATTCCTGTCGCGTAAATTTTGAAAATGACGTACTTCATATCTACGCCAAGGACTCCCTGTCTCTCTTACTTTCAACTTTATACACAACAATTCTGTCTGTACACATGGGAAATATGAACGCGAACAAAACTTGAATTGGAAAATCGACAGATCTGGATGTGGATATGAAGATAACATTAAATTCGATCTTCGAGAACAGGAGTAATATGGACTCGACTGGATTCAATGGGATCACGACAGAGCCATGGGACAAGATCATCAGGACAGTCAGTCCTGAATTTATTCACTAGCTGAGTAACTACCAGCTTTACAAAAAGGACTGTGCTACATTGAGTTATTTCTTCGATATTTGATAATAATCATCTATACACTGAACCCACAACGTAACTTAGTGAGTTACACATGCTACAGGGAATACAGATGTGATATATAGTACAACGTATCTGAGTTGGTCCAACTGGCATGTCTGCCGAATTGTTATTGCTAACGGGAAACAACAGAAACTTTTGTTGTCACTGGAATTAACCAATAAATATCTCAACAACCTTCGACCTAGTTAAAATGATCATCTACTAATAATACAAAAACCGATGAACAATAAAATCCCAGATCGTCGTCAACTATACCATACAGCGGCATCCTTTATGTTATCAAATGAAACAACACTAGTTATAAGTCTGATGTGATTTAATTTATAGTTTAAAATTATTACTACCACTTACAAAAGTCTAAATTATGTTTAGTGAATATTAATGTACGTGAATCGCAGGAATGTACATAAGTTTTAATTTTATCTTATTAAATTTCATGCTAATTTGTGATTCAAACACCTACCACGCCAAAGCTACTTTTTACAGCGTACAATAAACCCAATGCAACATTATACAGTTCCATAAAAATTATCGGAAGCTAATTGGACGCCTCCAGGTCATGCGTATGAGAATTAACTACAACAGGGGTAGGCAAACATGATTCGTGGAAAAAATCAATCTGAACAGCGGTAATGACCAATTATTGTTAACAAATACATTTTGCTGCCAATAAATACTCTCACACACAGGGAAAAATTAGTCTAATCACAAAAACCTGTCATATTTTTTTTCCGCTCACGTATATACTACGCCTACACCAGTAACTGAGAATGAGAAAATATATTGGGACACACTATAAGTATGATTTAGCGTGTCCAGTAACAGCATCAGAATATCAGAGTTCAACATAACACACCCGAGTTAACCATAACTATTTTAAAGTATTTTTAATTCACACAAAGTAGGACTAATAATAAATATATTTAACACTTAATGTACGTTCAGGCAATATTAATGTGATAACTTCACGGTTGTTAAGTAAATGGGAGATCACACCGGTTTTAATAGCAACGTGGAACATAAAATTTGTTCTACGGCGTAAATGTGTATTTCTATTAAGATTATTAACTAGCAGTTTATATATATCGAATGAGATTTAATGTAAGAAATACGTGGAAACAATTAAAATTAAAGGCTGCTTTACATCCATGAAATTATTTATTTCCATGATGATTACCGTGTTGGACAACAAAAATTTATGACTTAAATTAAATTTTAATTCCTGAAGAACTAAAGTAACATTAAATTTCTCTGAGAAGATACATCAAGTTGAAGTAATTTTTGCATGTAATGAATAACAGGTTGTACAAAATAAGTGAACAGATTATCTTGAATCTAATAAACGCAAAACTATGCCAATATTTCCTGCTTTCTGGTAGTTAGAACTTCAATGTTTCATACAGTCTATTAAGCAGAATCTCGGCTTGTTACACGCCCTTCGAAGGGTGGATTTAAACGGCCACTTTGCAGGGAATGCTAACGCCCTCAAAAAGAGCGCAATAACCCTTACACCCCAATCAACAAAATTCAGTAATTACTGTGTTTTTTATTCGTGTCCCAGTCGTATGAAGCAGTTTAAATTTTCAAAGGCAAATGCACCGCGGTGGTTAACATTATTTTCCGAGATCAAAAGTGCTGCTCATTCATTCATCAATATGGTGATGACAATTTTGGCTGATGAGCTGAGTAACATTTAAATTTACGCGTACACTCGGTATCAGGAAAAAAGGGATACTTCAGACCTCCAACATGTTTATAGGTCTATGTATAGACAGAATATAGCGAGAGAAGAAAACACATTCTTTCAGATTTGTACTGCACTGTTTTACGTAAAATAGAGTTTTGCTTATGAATATTTTCCATATCTTGACATTTCAATCAAACACACGGACAAATGTCAAGTACGATTTGAGCTTTTCGTCTCCCATCAATGAAGCCCACCACGTGCTCATAACAGCTTTCACAATTTCTAAGATTAAGAGGCAGTAATTAAAAACAAAGTTGTGTCTTCTTGCCGCAAATTATCTCAAAACTTAGTTCTTGTGATGATGGTGAGAGTCTAAAAGTGTGCGCCGTGAATACATCGCTACCGAGCATTGTGCTTCTGCTGTTCAGTTCGTGTTGTAAACTTTCAGGCATTTCCTAAATAAACATTGGAATTCCGCCTTGCGCCAGCGGCAACTTCTCCGACTCCAACGTGCTGCAGAAAGTCGAATCAATACATAAAGGCGCTAACATGGATGACGTCGCTTTAAGGCTCCATTCACGAAGATACGTCACGTCATCCTATCGGCAAAGACACGACAGGCCTCCAATACTGCAGAGAATATTTTACATGTCTGTGTATCTGAGGCTTTCTGTGTCCGCTCCGTGAAGAGAGGACAGGACAGGACAGGCAGAATTTATTGGGAAAGAAAAACAGACGCAGAAAAGTGAATATAATACTTCCGGCAATACCGGAAATTTATGATCTCCGGCCGTGGTGTAAACCAGCGACAAAATTATCGTGAGGTTTCCAGTGTTCTGGCACATCGTGCCGTGTCGTTAGAGTGAACAGTCTACCAGTGTCCATTAGTCCGTGGGTTATTTAAACCACAAAACTAACCTCAGACAGGGAACAGACTCCCACAAAAGCTTAGTCAGTCAGTCAAGAGTTTCCCCGGCTAAGTAGGATTCGAAGTTCTGACGGCGGCGGGTGTGAAGATGACCTTCTGCTTTCACTACTGTGTTCATAAGAGTCCGCCACCAGTCCCTATCTAGATCCAGATGAATCCAATCAAAACTCTTCAACCTCACTTCCTTAAGATCCATTTTAATTCTGACGACCTCAACGCCAGTAGTTACACTTTTGACAGCCCAGAGGCAACTATATGTCCCGCCTGCTTTAACGGTCAATAACACTTCATTTTGTATTTGTGGGTTTCGTATTATTCTCACTGCAAAAAGGGATTATTTCCTTAAACAGCGTTAATCAGTTGATTAATGTAATGGTGAAGTGTTGTGTTTTAGTTGATTTTAAAGTAACCAATCACTGCTCTTGAAGAAGAGAGGGTACATCAAAGCATTAAATCCCACAGAGGCGTGGAATCCATTCGCTTTCGGAATAATAAAGATGGCTGTGTGCACACACTGTCCGCCGCGAAAGAGTAAACAGTGCGTATGTCAATTTTTTCGCTAGGAAAATATTTGCAACGAATAATAATTTCGCACAAATGAAGGTCAATTTCTAACCCAGTCTCCATGGCATGTGAGGATGTATATAAATCCTTCCAGTTCTCAGCATCGCCATTTCAGCCCTTAATACGAAAACTGTTTTTCTCCGAAACGTTGGCATCTGCCTACAGGGCACCAAAATCCAGTGCCTCATTTCCACAGCCATAAGAACCTCAAATCTCAACTATTCATTATTAACGTGTTCGATAAATTTCCTCGAAGGCCGTGGTACTGTGGTTAGCACTCATGCTTCGTACTCGGGAAATGTCGGTTTCAAATCCCGTCTCGGTAACCGATTTTCCGGACTCAAGTTTACGCGGTTTCTCTACATCAACTTTTTTAATCGGATGACAGGATGACTAAGGTTAGGTTAGGTGGTTCGTGAGCTATGGACCTGGATTCTGCAGTACTCCCACCAGAGTACAGAAAACTCCAGGTCATAGCACCCACGAAACAGCTGTAACTAAATGCAACACAGTTAATTTTCAGAAGGTAACAGTCGTTCGGTCAGTAAAGAAAGTATTAAACCCTAATGTTCATACCGTGCTCACAACAGCCCAGCACTAGTCTCTATCCTAAACCAGATAAATTTATTTCAAACCCTCACATATAACATCTGAATACTATCATCCCATCTATGCCAAGATCTCTCAAGTAGTCTATTTATATTTATGGTTTAAATATCGACTCTCTCAGCTCAGACTATATAGCATCGAGTGAAGTGTATATTTTGTAATTTTCTCAAGTCTGCAGTTACTTCGTCTTAAGTTCATATGTTCTCCTCGGTACCCTGTTCTCACACGCCTCAATCTATCTTAATTCCTCAGAGTGAGACAAATTTTCCCAACCACACAGAACCACAGATAGTCATATCACATTTTTTGTATTTTGTTATTTACGTTTGTAGATAGGAGACGGTGATAAACGGATTCTGGCTTGGATGGTAGAAAGCATTTCTCTAATTTAACAGGTTTAGTTACGAGTAATAAAATGGTGTTGATGTGGAAGGAGAGGGAAAAGACCTATTCGAGGACTCCATGCAAGAACTTTATTAAACTGAATAAAACCAAGAAATACACGTCTTGAGCCCGCAAGAAATTTAAGAAGTCTTAAACAATAAACCGCGACGTCTGGTGCTGAAGACAGTTGGTGAGAACTTACGTAGACTGAGTGAGGATCTAGGGTAAAAGGCTCTGGCTCCAAACCTCTCCACGTGTTTGTGCCACCTTCTATATTTTTAACGGCGGATCTAGTGAATCAGATAGGCGTAACTGGCAGGTATTAGCGCTATCTGCAGTGACAATCTGGCACTTAGGCTAAACGCACATGCTAAACAAACTGACGCCCGTTTTTAACTCTCTAGGATTATCAGTACGTGCAGGTAAATGAGTGGTGAATAAATAATGCTTCCACAGTCAACACATTCTGCAAACAATTACTTAAGGTTAAAATTGCATTTGGCAAGCAAATGCATTTCGGACAGCGATTCTTCGATTTAATAACCTCGGCTGTATTCCGGTTCTTCAGCATCGAATAAACTATGTACGTTTAAAACGCAAGAATGTGTAATTGCGTCGAAAAGGCCTCTCTGAAAGTATTATCCTAGTATTGGCTTGTAGAGGAAAAAGTAAAACACGAGAACGTAACAACATTGTAACCCGGCAGGGATTCAATTCTACTTAGATTTATTTTTTAATGTTCATTAAACACCCCTCACAAAAATAAATGTTTTCTGTATTAAAATAACACAGTTCCAAAATTAGGAATGTACTTCTGTATGGAGACGATATACTATCGGAACATTGCAACACACTTGTAAAAGGATTTGAGCGAACAACAGCTTCTCATAAAACATTGTTGCATGGAGATAATTCAGTAGCTACGGATATGAAACAATCAGTCAAAAGTCTCGATACTATCCGTTCATTTTCTGAAGTTAGTTTACCATCTTAGGCTTTGCATGCCTTCTTGTTGAAGTCAGTAACACCACACAGTTCCAGTTTGTTAATGCCAATGCCAAAACACGAATGACAGACGATTGAAATACAGAATGACAGCTTATATATGATGTTATTCACACCGGCTGATGCTTTTTTCTTAGGATCAATGCTCTCTCGACTATCCCATGGATATTATTCTTCCAAGACAGAAGACGTTCGAACACGCTCCGTTAACAAGCAGAAGGCGTTTAATGCTGAAAGTCTAAATGAAACAGATCTCGGTTCCACTGCAAAATTCTAACTTAACTGAGCCCCAGATTGTTTAACGGCTCTGTTTCAGTTATACGTTTTATACAGTACGCAATAATTTGAAATGAAGCAATCGTAACTCATTCGAAAGCATTACCCAGAATTGACGTGGGAACTTCAAGGAAAAATACCTAAAATATTACAGGTGACATTTTTTTGTGGAGGCGGGGTAAAAATGTACCTGCAAACTCTTCATAAAATATTTGTACGTGTTATCCATGAATGTAGGGAATGCACAAAATTGATATTATACCTGACATAAATAGGCCCGTGTGATGGGACACAATATCAGAAGAAATAATAAAAATGGACCACTAATTGTATAATTACTAATTTAGAGTTCCTGGTAGCCTCACGATATACGAAATTTCATAATTTCACTGAAGTAGACGTCACAAGTTCTTACAAGAATTTTGGCTTAAAATGTTACATTAAACTTTTCTTGTTTGACTTTCTTTATGTAAATTTGGTTAGTCTCTGGGTTTTTGTAACTTGTATCTGCCATATTCATAACTTCATTCCATTCTCATCACTAGCTTCATGGATGACGTCATCCTAATTATACGTTGTCTCACATAGTTAACTTCTTAACGTGTACATCTTTTGATATTTCATCGGCTTTTCTCCTTTGACCAGACTAATCCTTCTCCACCCTCTCTCTTAATCCGTGCGTCATTATATTCTTGCTTCTCGCTTTATCATTTCCTCCCTCCGTGTTCTGAACTCTGTCTTCCTTCAGGAACTACTTGCCCTGAGACCATTTCTAACCGATTATTCGTAGTTTACATAACGCTTTATCAAATGTGGAAAGCACTTATGGCACATTTTTATTAATGGTAAAAATGTTTAGAACGCTGGCCTTGTAATCCTGGGGTCTCGGGTTCGATTCCCGGCGGTGCCCGAATTTATAAATTGTGTTGGTCAAGGCCGTGGTCTAGGCAACACGGAGTTTTCCTCCGTGGCATCCCAACAATTACTCCATTCACACACAGAAGAAGGCAATGGCAAACCACTTCTGGATCATCTGCCAAGAACGTATATGAACAGGTCCCAGTCCGAGAAAAGGAGGGAAGGATCCTGTTCATATGAACCTGTCGTCAGACAGAACACTAAATAATAAAAAAAGAAGGTAGCGGAAGGCAGCAGTTTCAAAGTTCATTAAGAATCAGTCCATTACATCGCGAAGTCAGCAATACAAGTGTGTACAAATCAGCAACCATACGTATTAGTTTCGAATACTCAAACAGAACCATCTGAACATGATCGATTAATGTCGAAACACATAGTAGATTCCTAATTAACATTGAAACTACAATCAAGAATAGTTGTGTAGACGTAATGTCAACCTAACGTTCAACAGACAACAGGACGCATCCCTTAAAACGCAATCTGAGCGTTGTCAGCCACGTGTTTAGACAGAACGTATTAGAGCCATGACACTATAAAGGATTAAATTTACCAAGAGGCAATTCAAATAACATAACGCACGTGTCAGCAAAACGATTTAATGGCATGAAATCCCTTACAAATTGCAGTCGATTGTTTACGTTTACGACCGATGAATTTTGATGAGAACTGTACTGAGGGTGAAACACGCTTATGCAATACTAATCCGCAATATTCTAACTAAAACAATTTAACGTAAAAATGTTACAAGTACGTAAAAGTATTCTAAACTTAATGGCATCAAAGTTGTTTATTTTCAGACAGTGTTGTTCTCCAGTGAAAATAAATGTTCTGCTATGAACGTGCTCAAAATCGCACATGAGTATTCAGTTAATTAACAAATTTTCATGAACTCATGAACGTCATTTATCTCGCCGCTGTCCTATCTTCGTATCTGTTAATATACTATCATCAATAAAACTAACAAGACAGCCCTGCATACTTTTGTATCACAGAGTCAGTCAGTTTCCGAATCGTTTATTACTGTTACGGTTGATCGCCACTGAATTGGAAAAAAGAGTAATTTAAATAACTGCAGCTCTGACGTAGTCACGCAGAAATTACTGACACTCCGCATTACAATCGCCTACAGCCTAGACTAAAGACATCGTTTCCTGCTTCCATTCACTTGCTGGTATAATTTTCAAGAACACGTTTCTTGGCTTTTAAGCAGACAGCTTATTGGTACGCAGAAGTGCCAAAAAAAGTGGGGGGGGGGGGGTCAGAAGCCGAAGAATCGAATGCCGTGTTCGAAAAACTGTTCTTGTTCCCTGAAACTGTATCAAGCTAAACTTTCGAGGCTCTCCGAAAAGATCTCGCAGTAGGAATATCAGGGACTTCAAATGCTACACACATTACAAAAAAACTGTGTCATCATGCAAAGTCATTGGTGTGTTAAAGCAGCTGTATACAAACTTTTTTTGTTCGCGTACCCCCAGATATAATTTCTCTTCAACTTTGTACCCCCAAA
>NW_019059975.1:136752-168754 GCF_000696155.1 Zootermopsis nevadensis | reverse complement strand
GTATTAGACATGCATTTACGGTAATCAGTTCCCTTTACATCGATCCATTACGGTGGCGACAGGGTGCAGAATACCCCGCTTTGTTGTGTTTTCTCTTAGTTCCATTAACACCTCTCAGAAAATACTTGTGAAGACAGAATTGCCTCCATCATCAGGGCGATTACTCATCGCCCTGATGATGGGGGAAGCTAGGACCTCTGAAAAGTTGGTAGGCATCTACCAGACTACACGACTCTACAACCCAAAAGACATCCATCTCCTTTCTATACTCCAACAGCCCTTATTTCACTGTCAGAATAAATTCTGTGTTTCAGTGTCGGAATTAATTGCTGATCTTGGTTGAAGACGGAATGACAAAAGAACAAGATGGCTCCAAATAGTGCTGTTCCGTATTTGTTTCCTAAGCTCTTCCTGGTTGGTACTTTTATACAATATTGGTTTTGGAGTTACGAATGTTAATGTCGTTTTTCCACATTAATACAGTTTCTGTGAATCTCGTGTAATTTTAGTGATAACAGACTTTAAATAACAGCTTAAATACTGGTCTATAAATGAAGTGTATGCTCCATATACCAGATGTTAACTAAAGTTTAAGAAAGAGCTAATTTTGGTTTCTAGACTTATTCCCAAGATGAGAAGATCCCTGATCCGTGGAGAACTGCGCACTTGTTGCAGAAAAAGCGTCATTACATGGAAATAAAAAAACCGAGAATTGAACAAAAAAGTGTATTAATATGAATAATTGACTATAACGTGTATGGATATAGTACTATTGTTTTATAGTGACCGCAGTTTTGGCTGCGTAGGAAAGTTGAGAGAGAACATTCTCACAAATTTACCTCTCGTAGGTTTGTGTGGACCAAGATGGTTGATTAACTACGCACGAGAAAGGATTGGTGTGTGGTGTCATGTGATGAAACTAAGAAAATGTAAAACAAATATGTTGTTTTCCCCCAGACATATGACATACCGTGTCTCTGGAACTTGCCAAAAAGCCATCATAAAATAACAGGAGTGTTTCTTCAAATTAATGTTCAAATTAGATGTATTGGGGTTAAAAAATTCTACGTGCTAAGATGTTACTGCGAATTCTGTAAAACGCAAAACACCTGTGAAACAGAAAAATCTAAAAATCATTAAGATTTTTACTTTTAAATATTTGTCCTATATATCAGATTGTGTATTATTGTACTGTGCCATAATTACAAAGTTGTATTTTGGTGCAACTCTAAGCTACATTACCCTTCAAAACTAAAAGAAGTATTTCACCAGTTCAACTTCTGTCAACTCATTAGCGTGATGATGAATTCAATATATATCGTGACTAAATAAAAAAACTGGACTGCTGCAGATGTGATACAATGAAAAAGTCACGAAATTATAAATGTCGTACTGTGTCCAGGTAACCACACACACAATTTTGTCGCTGTTGTCACCAAAGATCGTATTATGTGAATAAGTTTATGTTGTGCGATAGTACCAGCTTTAAAAGGATAGCACTGTACCAAGCTATCTAAACATGTATTATGTATATTGTGTGTTAAAGTAATGTTTCTTATATTATATATAATGGTCACTAGTTGTCTGTATATGTTGCTATTTATCTTTTGTTTTAAATAAATATTTGTCTAGTTGTTAATTTCCTTGTCAATTCTGGTTTCCTGTATATTTACAAATGAAGGCCAGGTTACGTCATTAGGGTCCTGGTTTGAAGAAAAGTTCTTTAACTTAGTACGTAAGAAACAACATGTGAAATTTGAGATTTATACTGTAAAGGCGGTGTTGGTCTTCAGGGTTCTAACGACGTGTGGACTTGAAGGTGGATATTTCCTAACCTACAGTATTTTCCCCTCGCCTCACGAGCAAAGCTAATTACACTGTACCTCAGTATTTCAGATTAACAGTGTCGTCACATGGGGCGAAGAGATGGAAGACTACGCAGACGGTGGAAACCGGATTCTGAGGATGTCACAGGCATCAAGTCACTTAATTCATGATAAAGGACATTTTCACTGCAGTAAAATATGTGTAGCTAGAAAAGGGGAAATGTAGATGAGTGCAGAATGTTGGTTCGGAATCCTATAGGAAATCAATACCTTGAAAGAACACAAAAATATGGAAGGATGGAACTTAAATAAATGTGTTTCGAGAATGCGAACAGGATCGTGCTCAATGAATTACATTTGTTGCCAGGGAATCGGTTCATTTGCAGCGTTCTCCCATTGTCATAACGACGCACTTTCTTACTGCCAGGAAACGTTTCCATTAACACGAGCGTCGGAGCATTCGTTGCATATTCATATATAAAAATAATTTTAAGTCGAGACAAGATACGAAGCATAGCCGAATTAATATACTATCAATGTAAATGTTTGATTCTCATGAACATCCAGCTAGGGTAGGCACTGAAAGATGCTACAGCCACGTCGAGATGCTCGCAGGGTTTCAGAACGGGATAAGACTAGCTCTCGGGCTTAGGGCATTATTTGTTTCATGCCTGTGCATAGTAGCGTCTAACAAAATACATTTCGATCTATGTAGAAGAGGACAAATATTTACTCAGATACAATTCAAAAGGAGAATTCCGTAATAACTCCACGGCACATGATCCATTTTGACAGTCAGAGACTTGCGCGACTCTTTAATAGATCCCTGTTGCTACTGAATCCAATTTTCATCGCCGTCATAACGAAATCTGGCAGTCGTCCTTATGCTGAGCCAATCCAAATCTTCACAGCCTATATTATTAGTCCCCCATCTTCGCCGAGGTCCTTTGAATGGTCTTGTACCATGCAGATTTCGAGCCAAAATACTGCTTTTGTTTCTAGATTTAATCATCCTAACGATACCAATTGAAAAAAAAATTATTAATTATCCTGTTACACAGTTTTCTCTACTCTCCTGTTACTTCATTTCTCTCGGGTCCAAAATTCTCTTTCGACCCGATTTTTATATAAGAAATGTTACAAAATTTTCTATATACATACGCCTAAAGATTATGTATTTAAACAAACTTAACTACACTCGTTGTACAGCGTCAAAATGTAGGATTAATCTGAAACCCGAAATTATCCCAACATCTTCTCTGGACAAGACTGGGTATAGGCGATCTATGAGCCTAGAATGTGTCTCGGTACATCCAGAACACGAATTTCGATAAAACAATGGACTTCCAATTCATAAAATATGCTCTTAGCCACTGAATGCATTCCCTTCTGCTGTACTTTCGTGTATGTGATTTCATATCTGGGTTCAGCGTTTCACATGCACTTAGGATGCAAATACAATTAGGTCTCGGATCTACGTCGGAGCAGAATCAACGGTATTTCAAACCGTGTCTCCTGACTCGTACAAAATGACGCGTGTAATTTAGTCTGCTCGGAAGCAATTAGTTTATTTGCCCGTTTAACAACTACAGACTGTCATGCTGTCGATGGTGTGAGAGTCAGCGAATGCATGTCTGCACTGGGGTCATTGAACCTTACACCAGATTAACAACAAGAGAAAAGTGTACGCAGATGTACTACAATCAAATCTCACTAATTGGGACTCCATAATTCAAATTTCATCCTTTTTGTTTTATTTACGCGGAAATAAGGATTTTTTTTCCTAAACGAGAATTTAATGAGTTTCCCACTTCCTGTCCGCTTAGACAAGTTTTGAAATACACATACACAGGCTTAATACCTAATTTCTTCTACCTTATTTGAACTCTTTGTGTAATTTTGTCTTGGATACAAGCATTTTCATAAAAGTTTCTTTTTGTCATATTTATGTCCTAACGTCATCTAAGATAAGATGTTTCTGGATTGTAATAAAATTTGCTTTTTGAAGAACAACTTGAAAAATATTTTCTACAATTCGAAGTTTTTATTAATTCAGACTATTTCTTTCCCCTCTTAGTTGGAATTAGTAACGCTTAGATGTAGGCATATTTACTTCGTGCAAATAAAATGTTATGACGAAAGATCTCAGTAGTACCAGTCGTCGGTAAACTTCCTGTCATTACTTTAATGCTCTCCGTAAAACATAAACTGAAATTATAGTGGAGATACAATAACCGTTTCGCCTCCTACACTAATGGACAAGCGACAAAGTCTAATTTAAGTACGCATATTCCGATTAAATTTGGTACTACGGATCTATATCACGGATCACAGACATTTCAGACGTATATTTCATAGGAAAATCAAACGAATCTACCGAAAGAGAAGATGCAGATCGAAATAATTAGACTGCAATTGGGTTATCGCACCCGACATACCAACTTGATCAATACGAGATACCGGGAGTGTGTGAAAAATAATCGGGTAATTAAAGAAATAAACATTTAGAAACTCCTCATGAATATTCTGAATCTCTTTCGTGTCTACTTTACTGACCACGTCTGCCCTCTGATGAGGTTGTTTGCTTACAGACGAGTCATTTTATATAACCTGCCATGAGACACTGAAATTTTCCTTCACTAACATTTTAAAGTCTATTGGTAATCATATGCACCACCTACTTTAACAACTAATAATACTGCATTTTGTATGTATGTGTTTCGTATGAGTATACTGTAAACAGCGATTATTTCATTTAACTTAATTAACCTTCTAATCTTTGTAGAGATGTTTTGTTTTCTTAGAGGCAAGGGCTGAATTGTTAAATATAATTTAGACGAGCTTCAGTTTAAAAGGGTTAATTCGCGGAAGAACCGTCTCTTTGTCTAAAACGTACTTATGTCTGGATTAAAATGTTCGTTCTCCATCCAGTGACAGGCGTCATTCTACAGGACATAACGAGAAAAAACAAGTGAGCGAACGGTATTAAGCTGGACTTGTGAGTATTAACGGAGAACAAAGGAAAACAAGACACAATAGTACCGTTTAATTTTCATAATTAAAGAGAGCCATAAAAATCTGTGGACATGTTTTCAAAAGCTGTATGACATTTACATAAAATAAATGGACACAACTGAAACAAGAAAAATAGAGCAGTTTGAAACCAGTTCTCCCTGAAGTTGAACTCAGTTTGCGGCACATATTTTGGTATATAAATCTCTTCTTTTTTTTTATTCATGCAGCGAAAATGTTTTCGATTCCTTTCATCCCTATGAGACACAAGAAACAATTAGTGATAAAGAGATGAGCATTTATCACAAGATTACGAAGTGATAAACATTACTGCGATATTCGCTGATCTACTGTTCAAATATCCATGTGGAATAGATAAATGTTCACAATGAAGGCAGTCAATTGGAACAAAACTAGGTTCCCACAGAACAAAGCATTTGGTCAGATTACGGATTACAACAATTTTTCAGGTTACGTGAAGCATATCTGATGCAATATTGTAAAACAGCGTACTGATGTATTAGTGCAATCAATCCACGTACACATTTATTCGCCTTCATATCTATGATAATATTCACGTATCTATTTGTCATAACGGCCCCATATCAGATGCTGAATCATTCGTATTCTTTAAAACTAATAACATCGAGGACGACATTTCATAAGAGTATCAACATATTTACATAATCGGATATATTTGTTCTAACATATCATGCCAGAAGAATGTAACGCAGATGACGCTCTACACATACAACTACATTCGGGCGTATGAACACTAATAATTCTCATCTGTCAAACCAAATAAGCGTAAGAATTTATTCTCCTGTATGAGAGTAAATTTATTGATACGCCATTCTGCTATAACGCCCTCGATACCATCTCTGTGAGAATGAAACTCAATTATGTCGTCATTACACGTGCAACCGTGAATACAGAATTTAGAAAGCAGATTCAGACTGCAGCCTATCGAATCACCGATATCACCAAAATGTTGCACACCCAGACTATCATATATAAACTACAGTGAGATTATTTCGTGGCTTTTCTGTAGACACGGAACACCCAATCCACTATATTCGATAAGTGCTTGGTTTAAAGCATTTCCTAGTCGTAGCGGCACGTGAAATTTTGCTGATACAGTCATTTATACATTTGTAATAAAACCATTAGGCATAATGCAGTCCCAAGAGTTTCAGAAGAAAATACTACCTCCATCTTCAGTGCTTACTGGCATCTAATTTCAGTCCACACGTCACAATCAATGACACCTACTCCAGTCTGCTCTGATTTATCCACGTGTCTTGAGACATCACCCCGAGGCCACTGGCATACTTCCCATTCCTGGGGAGGGGAAGCTGGGTGCGGCTAGGGCGTACAAAACATTCCCACAACTCAACGCCGTCCAAAGACACCGTCAGCCACTCTAAAGTCTACCTCAAGTGTTTGAGGTATACTTCGCTTTAAACTCAACAAACCACTTTCGCTATTACTGAGAATCTCCCAGTGCTCCAAGCCGGTGGGAGACGATACTGAAAGAAATTACTCTGGTTGGTTAATGGATTTACAGAAGACTCAAGTGCATCAGTTATACTTGACAACTGACACACTGAATAAGTTGGTGTGGCCGCCATGTTAGTGGTAGGGATGGAACGAAATTAAAAAAAAATGCGAGTTTAGGGGCAACTTCTAATGGAAAAATGTCCATACCAAATCTGAACAGGGACATCAGTTGGGGTCAGGCTGTTCCCGGAATGAAATTACGAATCAGACCGATTGAAAAGTAGGAGTGATAACCACTACATTACGACATTTCGTTGCAAAATTAAGGCCAAATTTATTTTTGAAAATTTATCAGGACCAGGAAATGTTTTACACTCACGTAGCTATAAACAAGTGAACGTTCACTATATTCACGACATCGGAATTCTATTATAATCCTGTCCGTGTACGTCTTGTTTTGACTGTCTTTTTAAATTCATTTTATATTTAAACTTAATTTGTGCCAACTGCCTACGCAGAGGAAAAGGAAAGCCGTCATCTGTGCATCAAGACTAATTGTACGTCTACTGTCACAAGGGAACACAGTCTGAAGTACGCATGCTAATGCCAACTCGAAGAATTGTTTTTTTTTCCCTGTACCACAAGGTAGGCACGTCGCTCATAGAATTTTAATGACAAAAGGAGAGTTGGCATTAGCTGAAAATATTTCTAACGCCTATTTTATTTTTCATTATAATGACAGTCGTTCTGCATAATTCAGTTTTTCCTTTCATTTTAAAGATAAACCCCACCAACAGCAACGAAGAATGTAACACACTTTTAACAGTAGAGCAGTGAAAATCAGAATTTGTTATAATTTATCGTTTAACAATAATTTTAATAAAATTTACTGTCACGAATATAATTACCCACTCAACACGTTCTTATACTTCAGAGTCATGCATTTGACTCACTAACCAGTTATATTCTCTAAGTGATAGACTCTTGCTATATTTACCAACTCTTTATCAATCAATAAATCAAGATGAAAAATAGTGTTTACTAATTTATTTCCTCGCGGAAGTGAGTTTCGTGGAATTCGGTGGTTTTTCAAATGACCTATTCATAGACAAAAAAAAATCGACTAGAACAGCTGGTAAGCTAGGATAGATTTAAACCGGCTACGTCTCGAACAGAAATGTATAGGTTTACAGCTATACCAGTATGATCGACGTAATAGAATTGCAGAAAACGTGACCATAATTTGTCTCGTTGATTGAGCTAAATTACCCAAATGAGTTTGTGCTATTATTATCCTACTATTATCGAAACTGTGTCGTACTTGGAATCCAGTTTCACAGAAATGCCATTAAAACCGACGAACAAAGATTACGTGTTGGTGTTAACGTACTGTAACTATGTCGATTTTATAAATGTCACTCCTATTCAATTAGTTAACTTTTAACACGTCTGGGCAACACTTCACACATTTCGTGGAAAAGATTTAATGTGTTCTTGAAATGTTTACCTGAACACAATATTAGCTCAACAGCTTGTAATAACTCTCCATTGAGTTCATCTATGCATTTTAACACGTGAATAATCTTAATCAACATGCATATCCACCATCAAGTAGATTACGTTTAGGAAAGTGGGTTAGTTGATTCGTGGAAGTCTACATCCTACAAGAAGTTTTCAAAAGCGCCCAACTAACATATTCACCCTGAAGATAGTAACTACAGTGTCTGTCGAAAGTTTGGATAACATTCAACATTTGCCACGGCTCATCTCCGAAAGACGAAATTTTACATTCTCTAGGATTTTTTTTCGAACGCGCGTTCGTTCGAAAATACACGGTACCATTGCAGTTACGAGATCGGATTACCTTGCAGCAACCTCCTTCGGTGAGGGAAAATAAATGTACTGTCTCGTCTGTTACTTGACAGACAACAGGCAAATGGACGAGCGAGCATTCATTCACGGGTCAGATCCTGAGGGCGTAGTTCATTATTCTTCGTACCGCTACTCCGCTGCTCCTTGCATTTCCTGTCCGGTCTAACGTTCCTATTATCACTAAAACGAGGGTTTCGCTTCGCTGACATAAAATTAATTAATACTCACGACATTGTAATCCCACAGAGAGATGAAACAGTGTCACAACCATAGGCGCCGATAAACTCTGGAATCTAACCTGAACTGCTGTTACTAAAAGACTCAATACCTTCATATTTGATGACGGAGGCAGTATGACCTCTGAAACGTTGGTTAACATCGACCAGACTACACAGCGCAACAACCCAGAAGACAGAAATCTTCATGCTCACCGCTATGAAAACCTCAAATCATACAATAAAATATTTCCTTCGCCATTACAAAATATATCACCTATTCCTCCAGTAGTCCAGGTCTATTTGTTTCTGGAATACCTACACGTATATCATTAAAAAATTCCGTTCGTCAAAATATAGCATTTTAACTGCTAGATTTCGTAGCATACCAGACTCTATTGTCCATTCACGAACACAAGACAGTGTGCGTAAAGACAAGTACGTAAAACATCCTGAAGCTAACGTCTACTACATAAATTCTATCATTCCTTTTATCAATGGAGTCTCAACTTCCACCTATCTACAGCCTAGGGCGATCTCCTATACTAAGAGACCCAGGGGTAAGTACAGCACAGGCATGCGAAAAGGGTAGTGCCGTACAAATAGACACGCCGATAGAGACAAACAAGGACGCAGCTTTAATCATCGACAACATCCCGCAAATAAGTTATCAAAGGCGCTTAGGGTGATGTCATAGGCTCTATGGAACTGTCTACAGCAGTGGTACTCAACATTTTTTGTTCGTGTACCCCCATATATAATTTCTCTTCAACTTTGTACCCCCAAACTTGTTGGTGTATAATTCAAGTTATATATAGTATATAATCTACATCTAAAATAAATTAAATAAATTACATTACTCATTATTCAGTGTTTATCATAAAATAATATATTTTTTTAAATTTCACGTACCCCCTAAGATGTCTTCGCGTCCCCCAGGTTGAATTCCACTGGTCTACAGTATTAAAATAAACAGCATCCATTCAAGTACCTCATTATTTTGTAAGCACACATGTAACAATATCATTACACGAAAGCCGATTATAAATATGTACAACAGTGGTTCCCAACCCGGCACAAGGTGCGATCAATTGTTTCTTATAGGTTCTTGGGACACACTCACTTTCAATCCGACACCGCCAATTCCAGCAATTATCGTGTTTCGGACCGCTGGAGTGTAGTTTCCGATCTAGTTCCAAAACTTTGACGTCACCAAGTTTATCCCTGGAGTGTCAACTAGGTTTTTCAAGCGGGATAAGTTATATGGGGCTGGATCCGGGGATAACAAAGGGTGGAGGACAACAGTCGCGGGGACTATGCCCAGGGTCTTATACACACAAAGAGAATGGCCAGGAACTTTGTTGAGGTGGAGAAACCAATATCCCGGGGGTCATTTTCTAAACATTTTTGAGGCAGATCTTCCTGCAGATATATAATAATATTTTTATAAAATACTGATTAATAGTTTATATATGTACAGCAAAAGGGAGATAAGTGCATATTTTGAATTAACAACAAATAATTCAGTTGATCCTATTTTACAATCATGTATACGTCATTCAGCTATGTATGGAGCACATGTAAACAAATACTAGGCAAAAAGCGTGTATATTTAAACTTGATACTATGTTAGTGTCACCTTGCAGCTAGTCTGGAAAAGCTTTTATCACATATAGTACGGGAAAACCATTTTCAAAAAGATTTCTCGCCATACGGTACGTAAATTCTATTCGACATAACAAACAACACTGAATGAGATACGACAGATCGATCTACATGGACACATCCGTTTTCATCAGCACAGTATAAGGTTTCAGAGAGCTGCGGTGGGTATCAACGCTGTCTTTAATAAGTTTATAGGTTCTGACAGAATTTGACGTAACAAACTTTATCATACCTCCTAATGCCCATCACTGTCACGCTCTGAGTCGAGAAAAATTATATTACCTACTGAATTACTGGAAGGTTATAACAGTACCTTGGTTCTTCCTGATCGGTGGGTCGAACGATCATCAGCTCAGTTGTTTCGCACGGCTGTAAAACCATCACACACTCTGCAAAGCAATGACAGGTTTTCAGATACATAATTAATTGCAAAGTAAAATGGATGGTAAATAATTCGGCTCATTATCCAGAGATTGTGTATTTTCGTAAGGGAAAACATCATTAAGACGGATTCCATATTTGTACACTTCGTAAATGTTAGAAGGATGAAATATTAAAAATATCAAATTAATACGATATGACGGCGTGTACCGTCTGTCTCAGAGCAGGAATCAGTTGCGGGCTCTTGTGAACACAGTATTGAATCGTCGGTTCCACAAACGTCAGAAAATATCTTGGCCAGATCAACTACATTTAGGGCCATGTTGTAAAATGTAGTACGTTAAAGACAGTTTTAGAAGTTTTACAACATTATATGAAATATTATCACAACCGAATACCACAAAGGAACTACATTTGTGAAAATTACACATAGTTAGCCGCAAGTCCCCGAAATTTCCACGAACTGCAAAATGTGAACACAAGAAGACGTTTGAAATTAATTTTCTTGAAGGCAAATGTAGGTGTAATTCAAACTGTATTTTACGAGTAAACTCAAATTCACGGTAAGTTTCTGTAGTTTTCAGAGTAAGCTGTAACTTTCTGGCGTGCGTTCAATAATTCGACTGAATTTTACGGGACAAGGCAATTACCAAGAGCCCCCAGTGATCTCATTACTATAGCGTGTATAAAAATGTCAGTCTATCCTCCAGTTGCTGTATCTTAGCTTGCATTTACACTCGTGAGCAGTTATTACGTAATAAACAAGACTAGAAACGCATTTTAAAATTACTTTCTTTTCTATTTTGCAGATACGAAACCACACAGATATAAACACACAGCAACATTTTTTTTTTCGGTAAATACGCAATGCATCCACAGTTCAAGAAGTCATGTCAACTGTCTGAATAATTCTTCTTTCAGAAGAAATTAGACTAATTGTCTTTTTATTAAAAAGGTCGATAATTATCAAATTAACATAAAAATTTTCGAAAAATCAAAAAATGCTGGAAATTGTCTAAAAAGCGCACAAAACATAATTTTTTTGAAAAATTTCACGTCCAAAAATTTTCTCAAAAATTTCAAAAAAATTTGGTTTTGTGCACATTTCAGACAATTTCCAGCATCTTTTGATTATTTGAAAATTTTGAAAATTTTTACCTTTTTTTCAAAAACTCTCTCCAAGAGATGTATTAAATTTTCTTGTGAAGCTTTAAGTCAATATTGTCGAATCTTAATAGACATTACAGTGGTCTGAAAAATTTAATACCGACTCTGGCCATCACCTTCGTTCACAGAAGCTCGTTCTGAATTCAGAAATGAAACTGACGTTTCTATCTAAAAATGTGCATTTTACATTAAGCAACGACCAGGAGGGAAACTAAATATTTGCAGATCCGACTTTAACTGCTCAAATCCCATGATAACCTTAAGTAGTCTTGGAAAATCATAGCAGCAGTTACTCGGTTATAACCATAAAAATTACAATATTTGATTTTCGAATATGAAAATATTCCGGTCACGTCAAAAAGTGAAGTAGGGCTTATGGCCCCTGCATAGAAGCGTCAAACGTCCATATCTGTGAACGCCATTGTAAATCAATATATAGGGGCTTAAATCCACCAAACAAATTTGCTCGGTCCCTCTCTCTAGCCAGGCGTCGCTTCATTTAATTTCGCGTTGCTGAAAAAGCTGTTAATCGTTGCACCGACATCACCTGCTAAACGCTATAGTTATTCGTTTGTTTTATACAAGAGCGCCTTGTTAGGACATTTCATTCACATAACCACCTCCGTCTTTACGAAAAACACAGGGGGACATGTCTGTTCGGTAGCGTCCTTCACCACTGGATCACCTCATTGCCCTCAGTGGTGTTTTACCAGAAGAGGCAGACACCGTCTCCGAAACGTCGTTAATCGAAATTTTTCAATTTTAAGACTTATATAATGAGCGTTATGAATCTCTCGGATTCATGAAATAAAAGAGACTTCGATGATTGTTAATGTCAGTGATTATCTGCAAGAAAATTAATATAATTTCGAAGAAATTAAACTTCCAACCTCTGACCCACCTTCGTGGCAATTTTAAGAGTCGCTTTTCTCTGAAATAATAAATCCGAAATCCAACTGCAGTTGTAGTCGGCTGCAAACTTTTTTATTTTTATTTCTTTAGTGTTCTGTCTGACGACAGGTCCATCTGAACAGGATCCTTCCATCCTTTTTCTCGGACTGGGACCTGTTCATATACGTTCTTGGCAGATGATCCAGAAGTGGTTTGCCATTGCCTTCTTCTGTGTGTGAATGGAGTAATTGTTGGGATGACACGGAGGAAAACTCCGTGTTGCCTAGACCACGGCCTTGCCCAACACAAGTTATAAATTCGGGCACCGCCGGGAATCGAACCCGAGACCCTAGGATTACAAGGCCAGCGTTCTATCCGCTAGACCACCGTGGCTATCACTTCATCTGTAAGAGCAATTAATTTCCCGGTAATCGAAAATAATTTGTCGGTTCATGATTGTCGACGAAGAAAGAAAACACGTTTGAATAAGATCTCTTCGCTTGACGTCAATCGCAAACAAGCGAGACAGAATTATTGACGATCTCAAAAATGAAGCTAGTAAATTAGTAATCAGTCAAGTGAAACTGATTTTAAACAGCATAAAAGAAACACTTCATTGTGATGATGAAAACCACTTGTCGATAAAACCCCCGAAGACAGAACAGAGCAATTCCTAGGTAAACGCAAAAAAACCAATCTGTTAAAATATCATTACTCATATTAAACTGGTTTTAATTCCGACGAATGATTTACTGGGTAAAGCACGCGGTCGTACAGCCAGGCAGACCAGACAGACATGATCTCCCGGCATTTCGTGTAAATAAAGTACAGAATTCTCTGTATCGATAAAGCTTTGTTATATTTACGATTGTCCATATTACTTTACTGACTGAAACATGTGGATGATTTTTTTACGTACGTTGAACCTAACATGACTATAGTCTAATTCCACTACTGCCAGTAGCTACTACATAAGAAACAAGATAACTACGATGGCACGTTTATCTGAATACCAGATTATTTTCTAATAAAATATTCAATAAATGCCAATTTAAATTAACAATTATTTTGTGTCTTTGTTGGTAATGTACCGAACGTCTCATTCCAGTGATTAGAATTTATTTGTCAAGGCCAAAGGTTAATTCTCAGCCCAAAGGCCGGTTACCCTGGCTTAGGCTTTACGTGGTTTTCCTAATTTCTGTAGGCAAATGTTGGAACGCAAATTAAAAACTGTAACGACTGGTTTTTTTTCCTAATCTTGTCCAATTCATTACTCGCACGTTACGTACATTTATAAACAAATGTTAACAACAGACCAAATATGTAGGTCATATTGGAGAGAAATACTACTTATGGGTGCCCAATATGAGATGGATAATATTACAGAATTATCTCAGGTTCTTTCTCTTTAAAGTTTGGTTCCATTATTATTTTTCGTGACCAAAGTGTTTGGGAAACTAACATACATCATCCTATGTCGCCATAGAATTGTCTCCTATCAACGGAAATATTTCAGTGGGAATCACAACGAGTGTTTTGAAGTTCTCGGTAAAGTATTATGTAAAGACAATAATATGGTATTAAGTATTCGTACAACTCGTCTGGTAACAGTGCTAATTCCAAGATGTCTGACTGGAATATGCAGTCAAGACAAGCGGAAATTAAACGTATAATTACTAAGCGGTTTCCAGATGATTACAAAATTAATAAAATTCCCATTAAAATAATTATACTGATAAGTATAAAAACGGCAAATTTGTCTCACCTAACTTTATAGAGCAGAGTACTTGTTGAGAAAATAAGTCACTGAGTTGACTTAAATTCTCAGCTTTATATGGACTTTTTCATACTCCAAAGTCTACCAGCAGTCTATACCCTAATAAACTGAATCCAGCCTAAACCCTCTGACCCCATTTAACCAAAACCCATTTTAATATTATCTTCCCATCTACGAATATATTGCCCAAACTGTTATAATACATAATTACATTTTTGTTTTAATATGAATATTAGTGAGGGCTGTGCCTGATAATGTGCCAAAAAGAGAAAAAATGTTATATGGAAAACTGGCATTCAGCCTTAACACTGAATATTTTGGTATCAGAACAAAAATTAATATGAAACAAATATCTATTCATTTCTCCTGGCTTCCAGTAACAGATTTATCTTGTGAATATGATCCTGTATCTTAAAGTTCCTGAAATACCTGATATGTTCTATTACTATAAATTCAAATACTGTTACAAAAACATCATAAATTTCTAATATAATTACATTGGAAAACAATTTTTATAACTTCACCATATCAGGCACCATAAGTTAGGAGTCTCATGAGATGTCTGTCTTGTTACTTTCAGACCTACCAACTTATTTTGTACTGTTGTCAACAATAATAAATTGTTAAATTTAAAAGTGTTAGGTAACAAACACTGGAATTGCTTACCAGCATTATACACCGTATCTTCACACCTATTAAAATGTTGGGTCTCTATAGGCCTATACCCATTAATGTCACCTATTCACTCACTCGCACGCACGCGCACATACACACACTCAATCATTCTCAGAAACTGCTTTTTGCGAGGGCAAGTAACTCCACTTATCTCAAAATTTGTAACCCTGTCCTTCAGAGCTTACAGGTTTAAGTTCAAGAGGCTTTGAAGTTGATGTACTGCGTAGTCTGATAGAAATTTACCAGTGACTCAGAGATGCTTCACCTTCATCTTTAGGAATCACCCTAATAACTGAAGTAGCAAGCACCTCTGAAACATCAGTAACTTTTACTGGACTATATTGTGCGGCATCCCAGAAAACAGTCATCCTCATATTCTCTACCATAATACACGTTGTTCTAGCGGTAATACATTTCACCTGCACTGTAACAGAAAGCTCGTCTAAATCGAACTCCAATGAACACTTGCTATTTTAAGTATGTCGTGATTTTTCTCAGCCTAGTCATCCTCAACCACACCGAATGCTGCGTTACAGAAAGCGTTCCTGATTCAAATTAACTTGATTCCGGTGAAAATCTCGATCACACAACCTTGTTCCCTTAATTAGGTTTCCCGTAGTTTTCCTCTTACCTTGAATTTTAATTCCGTAGTTTGTATTAACCACGATCAATTTTCACCAGTTCATCCGCAATCTTCAATTAACACAACATGGCTACTCGTTAATTTATGAAGTGGTTAGGTTATCACACAATTTTCAGCAATGGATTCAAAAATGTCCATTGCCATTAAGTAACTTGATCACAATAGTTCCTAACCTTAAAATTTAATACGCGGGCTTACGTAATTCGTCGATTGTAACACTAGATTCAAGTAAATTATCATATTTCAATGAACCAAATAATAGAAACATTGTAGTCGGCTTAAATAAATATGTGATTATAATTTCTAATTTGTTTCCACAGAATACACAAATCAAAGTCGAACTGAAGTTTTAATCAAATCTGTATCACCTGTCACTCGTCCAAGGAGTCCTACCAACTGTCAATAGATCAAAGCCAACGAAAAGTTGGGACCCGCAGTGCTCTGGCACTTGAAGAACGGGTCGTCGAAGTATCAAAGCAAGTATCACCTATCGTCGAAACAATTATTCATTAACGCTTCCAACAGCCATCAGCAAAGCAACCGGTTTACTGAAAATCAAATCATCAATCAACAGAATGAGAAATTCAATTTATATCGATAATTTAAGTCGCCCAAGGACACAAGCCAACACACGATCTACTATGACATTGCCATCTAATGATTAATCAATGAAGTTAATTTTCCTGATCTTAGTCTTGTATCCCCCTCCCCCAAATTTTATACGTGTCGATGGGAGAAAAAGTCTTCAGTTTTCACTTTATGATTTCTTGCTGGCTAGATGTCTTCTACTATATGGCTTAAACCATCTTCTTTTGGGTCAAACATAATGAGATTTCAGAATACAAAACTCTCTTCATTTAGAACTAGAATTTTTCAAGAATAACAAAAGAACTGTATTAAGTGTCCTTCAATCAAATTATCATTTCTGTACAATACATTGTTAAGTTATGCTAATTTGTCATATACTGCAACAAACATTTTGATCTAAAATATATATTCAATGTTTGTTTTATATACAGTTAATTTATGTAACATATTAATGGTACATTAATTGCATGTATTAATAAAAAAGTATCAAGTTGGTATGTGAATATTACAGAATATTCACTTTCTGTAAATGAGAAAATCATCAGCTAGAAATTCATGTTGAAAATTAGGAAATGTGTTTATTTTATGGGGACATAGCCTGTCACTAAACTGACTGACCTACCTGGCTCATCTAGCAATAAAACAGTTCTGCACAAATATAAAACACTGTAACATCAATTTTCCTTTTTCTGTTTTGATAAACTTTAAAGAAAAATATATATAGAAAAGAAATTTTTAAAAACAAATTGAGATTTAAATTTTTAAAAATATGTGTACAGAAATACAATATTACATGGGTATCTGAATTCACACAATTGGATCATTAATGGGCAACATCCATCTAGTCAATAGTGACAAAGAATTAAAGGTTTAAAGGATCTTTCATAATATTAAAAATTCACCAAACTGAAAAATGTTTAAATAAAACTATAGAACTTGATAAGATGTGTTTTTAAAGTCAAGTAATTTCTCCTATACAGTGAAACATTTCTGAGAAATATGATATAAATTTGAGTGTGAAGAATACCTTCATGAAAGATTCATACAAATATTATACTTCCATTCTGTATCACATTCTATTTGAAGAAAATACTTTCAAACAACTGGTGTTTAGCTTAAAAGCATTCTTTGCATTATCATATAAGTGTGCACAATTGTAAATCTGTCACATACTCTACAGTACTTACGACAAAATCTTCTCAGGTGATCAGCTACTTCTGCTCTCAAATGATACAGGTGATTGCCTAAAATTTGATAACTTTTAGTTGCTATGAAATTTTTGAGTCTTGCTTTATTCACTTATTTACATTAAATTGGCTATGTTGTTTCTGAAATGTGATATATACAACTTTTGACATTTTAGTGAAACAATCAAAGGGCTTGAAACATGTGCTGTGGCTAAAGATTGTTACATAAACTGAGGTTCCAATAAATGTGAAATAAGAAAAGTTACTGTTTTTACTGAAATAAAACATTTAAACTATAATATGAGGTGCCTGAACCATAGAGATCTCACATTTCTTCAAAACAATCTTCAATTATCAACCAGGAACTAGAAGTACAACAACTCCATGAAAAGTCTCATCCACAAATGTATTATGGCACAATCTGAAAGACCAAACAATGTTAGCAAATGTATATTTGTCACAAACAACATTGATAGTTCTTTTTCCTGGACAAAAAAAGTAGGCTCTGGATGACTGAATTTAATGGAAGTTTGTTTGAATGACATAATCAAAAATGATAATATAGAAACTCTGCTTTCTGTAATGATTTGAAAATTCAATTATAAGGAAATTCATGCTACTGTTTCTGAAAAAAACATAATTCTTATGCAACTAAATTTAATCTGAAAAAACCTTCATTTTTATGTCATCCTTGGCATTTCACAAGGGGGAGGGGTCAATCCTTAAACCTTCTTTCTCAATATGGCCATGATATTCTTATGGTCAACAGATCTTTTACTGCATATTCAAATTATCAAAAAATGTGATTAGAAACAGGAATTATTATAAAAATGCCTCACACCCTTCTTCATGAAAGGTCCTATTAGACAATTCACTTCTACAGAAACAAACATTTCAGATCACTTACTTTTACAGAAAGGTAAAACAATACAAAATATTTACTAGAACAATAAAAAGAGCAAAACCACTTTAACATATTCATTAGATAATGACAATAATTCCAAGTTACAGTTATTTAAACACATGTGTGTCTATAAACAGTAATTTCTACCATGACCTTTATTTTATGCATAAATTACACAATTACTTGACTGTATTATCATTAAACACTTTCCTCACACATACACAGAAAAGGAATAGATTAATAACCAAGTTACAATACCATAAAATACAAAACCTGACAATTTATCCTCAATACATTTTATTTTTACTCAGCATTGTTTACATTAGTTAATATTCTCGACTGTGTACACATGATGTGTGTCTGAATGTGTGTCAAAGCTGGTTTGATAACATCATCTTAGAGAAATAATATTTCTATGGAACTGATAGTGGTACCAGTGTTACAGAGCTGACACAATAAGAGCCCAAAACTATTATTAGTTCCTGGTGCGGTGCCTCAGAACTTCCCCTCAATAAACTATGAGTAACATTACTCAAATCAATTTTCCTGCAACTACTCTTCACTGTTAATAAGAAATCATCAACATACAGATGTCACACAGCCTATAAACATAATCAAGAGAAAAATATGCAATTCTACATCAAATTTGGCACACACATACACATAGTCTATGCTGAACCTTCGCTATATATGTACATTCAGTTCAGTTCTAGTCCACTGATTTAATAGCAGGGAGTCAAACAAATTTCTAAAATAAACTTGAGATTCAGTTAGCCATTATTCATAAATCATACTTGAGATACAGTAAAAATGTACTACACTAAAGGCATTAATCATTGCCACTCAAGTCCTTATAACTGCTTTAGCAGTTCTGCCCTACCCTTTCCTGCATGATAAAAGTTGGATTATATACTCCCAGCATAATTTTGAGAAGTAAAAAATTGACTGTAATTTTTATCACAGAATAATGCAACAGAATCTGAAAACTAATTAGAAATGCAATTCTAGAAAAAAGTGCTGAAGGCAATCAACAAAAGAAAAGTTGTAAATTTAAAGCAGGAAAAATATGTTTAATCTGTCTTACTCTACACGAAGGTCATACAAAACACTTGCAATTTACATAAATAAAGTTTTACTGTACTCAGTTTTCAAAGGTAAATGAATAATTTTACTAAATTATAACTCAATGTATACAAACTAATATGAATCTGATAAACAAAATAACCAACCCTCCAATTTTACTCAAATGTTGAAGGCACAAACAGAAAACACACACACAAAAGTGTCAAGTAAAACAAATTACTTGCCAAATAAATCATAAATTTGTGATATTTCATCATTCTCATAGTGGTGAGTATGGTGACTTCTGGAATGTTGCTCTGAGTAGTCTTGTAGAAACTGACCAGTGCTTCAGAGGTGCTTACTGCCCCCATCATCACTATGATGACACAGGAGTAAAACATCTCTGAAATGTCAGTAAATTTCCAATAGACTACATGGCACAAAATCCAGGAAGACACACATCTTCAAATTACAAATTTAATTCCTGGAAATGTAGTTTTTATTATCTGGACCCATACAACACAAAATTATTGAAATATATGACACACAATACAGTGCCTAAATGTAACATATGGCATTCGAGCAGTATAGGAACTTAATAAAAAATCTAACAAGTTAGACTCCCTGCCGTACAGAAAATAAAAGAAAGACTATACAAAACAAATCTCAGCACTGTACTAGCACATACTGAACTCTTATGCATGATCTCAATGTTTCAGTCTATTTATTTTGGTGTCATATGAAGGTGGTTTTACACAGAGAAACTGAGGTAGTATAAATGGTATATGAAACTGACTGAAGATTGCTGTTACCCCAGTGACTATTTCCAATTTGGAAGGCCATGACTAGTACTGCATAAGTTCCAATATAATGTTCTAACCACAAACAACCATGGAGTTACTAAAGGGGTAACTCTAAAAAATGAGTGACTTAAATGGCAGTAGATACAAATGATTTGCTTCTAAAATCATATTACTCATATAAACCGCATCACGTAATGCACACTTAATGGCACATAACTTTCAGCTATTATCATATGGTTCATCAAACAAACAATAATTCTACAACTCTTATCTCTCTCATTTCAAGACAGAAAGCAACAATTCTCAAAAAACACAACACCCCCCCCCCCCCCCCCTCATAATAATCAGACACACACATCTTTATTTTGGTCTCTGCCCACATAAATGAACACACCTCAAATAAGTTCATTCTGTTTGGTCAAGAGAACTAAAGTAAACCTTTGTAACTAGTAGAACTGTTTATTTTTCCCCAATAACTTCTTTTACTGTAGAAAAATTATCAAAAGTTCCATAAATGCTAATGCAACAAATTCTGTTCTAAATAACATTTCAACAAAACTTTTTTTTCTTCACATAACTCCGCTGTTAAAACTGTAAAATAAAGCATGGCATAAGGATATATGTACAAGAAATTCCAAACAGAAATCCTCAAGAATTAGCTTTTACCGGAAGATGAAGACATCAGGAATTAACACCAACATGAACTATTAAGTGTTTTTAAGCTCAGTTCTATGGAAGCTATATTAGTAGTAATGAAGACCTAAAAATTAACAAAGAACAAAATAAATATCAGAAGAAGTAACGTTAAAAGTGTTTCCATACTATTTTAAAAACAATTTAAATAAATACAGGCACGGCCCAAAAGTTCTTCAAGTGATCAAAGTTTTCTGCTCATTGTATCCATGAATCTTTCACATAAGTCCCTCTCATACACAAAAGAATTCTCAAAATGACCCTCTTTTTCATATTCAATATATAATTAAATAAAACAAAAACTTTGCCTGTTGTTTTGTATGGGTGTGAAACATGTTCTCTCACTGTGGGAGGAACATAGATTGCAGGTGTTTGAGAATAGGGTGTTGAGGAGAATATTTGAGACTAGCAGAGAAGAGGATGGGGTATGGAAAAAATTGAATATTGATTAGCTTAAAATTTTGTACTCCTCCCCCAGTATTGTCAGGGTGATTAAGTCAGAAGAATGAGATTGGCAGGGCATGTAGCGTGCATGGATGGGGAAAGAGGTGTGTGCCGCGTATTGGTCAGGAAGCCTGAAGGGAAGAGACCACTGGGGAGACCTAGACACAGATGGGAGGATTCTATCAGACAAGATCTATGATAGATAGGAGTTGAAGGTGACTGAATTTTGCTGGCCCAGGACAGGGACCAGTGGAGGGTTTTGGTTAGTTCAGTGAAGAACCTTCAGGTTCCCTAAGCAATCTAGTTAGTCAGTTAATATACAATTAAATAATGTATCTCATAACATATGACAGCAAATGAATTTTCCATATTAACATTAACCCAATATTAGTCACATGATTTCAGGGGGGAAAAAAGTAACTTAAAAATCTTATTGCTGATTTGCTAATACACTTTCCAACACAACCCCCAGTAATTTACAAGACTCTCATTATAATTTTTAAGCCTGTATAAAATCACCTTTCTTTTGACATAAAGATTTGTACTTGAAAGCTGTTTGAAGTACAGCATGCTATGAGGGTTCAGAAACATGTACTTAGTTGCACATTATGTCAGTATAAAAAATAACTACAGAGATCCAAAATTTTCAACCACTTCAAAAAGTGAAACAATTACTGTTAGAAAATATTACAGATTAATACACAGAGTGAATAAAATTCTTCTGTTATGCAGTCCCAGACAACCTAATTAAGTTTCACTGTCTTCTTTCAAGAGGTTGGTAGCAAAATAATATGCTACCACAACACATGTTGTGCAATAACAGACTAGGAGTCAGTTGCTAGTTTGACTGTCTAGCCGTTGAAACAACGTAACAGAGTGCAGTCATATTCAGAAATGAAGTTGCAGAATAAGACACTGGATGAAGAAATGAAAAAAAGAAATAACACTTGCAATTGTAGAAAATGATGTTTTCAAGTAAACGTATATAACAGTTGTGCAGGACAGCATAACACACATTCATAGACAATGAATGTTCACCTTGCATAAGACACAACATGATATTTCTAAATGAAGCAATCAATTTGTTACCAACAGATTTCTTCTTGGGAAATGTGGCAAGAACTAGACGAGGGGAAAGATTCAGAGGATTTAACATATCAAAACACAGCATCCCTAATGTACCCTGAAGTATGTATGACTGCAGAATCACCAAAGGTGTGCATAATGAAATGTGCTACACAAGATCCTATATATATTGTGCTGTCTAGACACTGTCTGTTATGGTCAGCATGAAAACATATTTTTTTTAAATAACAACATTCTTATGCAAACTTCATACAATGTTCCCCATGACAAACTCCATGACTACTCATACCAATGAAATTCTGTACAGCAAAAAAACCGGTATTACACAGCCATGCTTAATAGAAGACAAAGAAATTAATGTTCTCTCCTCAACACAAATGATGTCTCAGAAAAGGAAACGAGTCACAAACAATAAAAAGACTCTCTAGTAAAAATTAACAAAATCAAAACAAAATATTTTGCTGTATAAAATAGTCCTTGGCACTCTGTAATGAGTTCCATGTAGCACTAAATGAAAACTGCAGAGCTCTACTACTGTAAAACTGAAATAATACAATCACTCTTATGCTACTGGTTTCCGTAGAAAATGTTGTCTCAGAGTACTGAGTTAGATTATTAAATTCTGCACATTACTTTTGGCAAACATGATACCATCAGAAGAATTTTCCCCAGAAACAAATGGTCCTTTACAGGCCACATCCCCAGAAAATACAATGCTCAATTTCAGTATGTCAACTGCCCATTCAGCAGTTACAAATACTAATGCGACGACATTCTGCCTTACAAATTCTAAAGATTCAAGTCTCTACCTCAATCAGTTGAATCTCTGTACTATTTCTTTCTCACTCACTGTTTATATGATATTGCTACACTTGAGTAAGTTTCACATTGGTCCAAAAATCGAAATTATGGAACAATACTCAATGCCAAAAGGAATTCTTGAACATCTGATAACTTAAAAACCACAAAACAATTCAATTGTAAAAAAAACAGTCTTGTTCCATGATATCTTTGAAGAGACTACAAAATTATAAGAGAAACTAGACAACAGAAAAATTCATAAGTGACAACCCAATGCTCTAAAGTTTAGAGTCTAAACAAACATGTAAAAAACCGTCACAACAAACCACATTTATACCAAATCAGAACAAATGACAACGATTAAATTTGTGTAGAATAAGCGACTTAGTATTTCTACACAAAGGTGGAATAATTAGAAGCAAAAGCACTTGATGAAAATGGAACATTAACACAGCTATAGTACACGTGGTGGATAAATCACTATTAAGGCACATGAGTGATCCTGTTACATGGGAAGGGAAACCACCGACCAAGTGGCTGACTATATCGCAACTACGCTAACAACCCGACAAGCATTTCAAATAACAGGGTCTCTTCCAAATGCAACTAAATATTGAGGTTTGTGTTTTGCTCATGTGTACCAGTACATGGTCATATTACAATTTGAAACTATCAACCTACGCTTTCCTTTAAGGGACATTATACCAAATCTTTACTTTAATGTAATACCTCTGTATTCAACATGAAAGTAAATGAACAAGAATAGAAAATTGATTATAAACTTCCAATATCACATGACACTTGTTAAGAACGATACATATTTATGAAACAATGTACAATGCATCTTACAGTATATGTACATAAAAGCAGGATGTTATACTGTCACCTACTTTGTCAAAAACTGAATCGTACATGATGCCTCACAGATCGAGAACAATTCTGACTTATACAGAATACTACGAATAACATAGTTAATTTCACAAGGACACATGTATTTTCAACATACACTGAAACACTATTTCCAAACAATAACTTCTATTGAACTAAGAATGAAACAGAAATCTGAATGCCATTCACACATTCATGTGCAAGTTCTACTTAGACTTTACTGTCTGTGCAATGCAGCTCACACGTGCTTCAACCGTTCTTGTGTCACATTCGCATACCGCTGAACCATCAACTTGGAACTAAAGTCTGGCCAGCACCCCTGTAATATGGAGATTTAAATCCCCGATTCCCATACAATATCGGTTAATAAACAGAGAATAATAGGTTGGACATAATGTCTTTGGTTATGTTACCATATAACAATTACATATAAAATGTCTTAGATACACAATACACTATTGTAAATGGTTCATACTGCTCAGTGTTTCAAAATGTTTCCCCCATCCATAGTACTGATACTGTTCACTCTGATATTATTTCCATAAACTGCATATTAATGTCTGAAATCTAAAAATTATAATGAAAAGATTAATACATAAGCATACAAAATTCATCTCTTACAAAAAGTAAAAAAAAATCTTGCAACACATTCACAGTAGGTTTTCAGACAGCAATACCCAGGCAGAAAACCTCTCGACTAAATGGCAAAATAATAGCGACAGATAATTATTGTCATTCTGAATTCTATTTCACAAGATGAGAAATATTAAATGACTGATTTTAAGTTCTGAAACTCCTATGTCAAATTAAATGCACAAATACAATAAAATCCATTTATAGAGTTTTGTGGGGTCAAGAACACTGCATGTGAAAAAATGCTACAGGTGGTAAATATTCCGTTCTATAATTCACAGAAAATCTGGTCTGTACATTAAAACATAGAGCATAACTAAAGGCATGTTGTAAAGGTACCAAACCATACACTGAATTTGAAATCCTACAACAGCTTGGTAAAATAAAAGTTGTAATAAAAAATCTGAAACTAACTTCACAGACTGCTTATGAGACCAATTCAGGTGGACCTTCAAGAACGTGAGTGCAATGATGAAACATTGAATGATCCGACTTAGATTTTAGACCAATGGTAAGTTTCAGTGTTGAACGACTGGGTTTTATGTACATCAGTTACTCTGCAGGTAAACTGCCATCTGTACTGCTTAAAATTTAACACAATTAACCTCAATTTACTGATGAGAAATAAAAGAGTATAAACTATGACCACTAAATGTTTCATGTTACAGACAAAACTCATCAGTAATTAAGATATTTATTTCTCTGGTCCCAATACCACTTGCCTAAGCTTACATTTTTTCAATAATAATAATTTTGTTCATATTTTATTAACAGATTACTGATAAACTCAACTGTAATTTAAAGGACATGACCTTTTATGATAAAAAGAATTGAATAATCAGTACAAATAATTTGTATGTACTTAATCGAATGAAATGTTTGATGCAAGCATAAAAGTAAACACACAATGTATGCATGTATGTGTAGGTAAATCATCTGAAAATATACGTAACAGTACTAGTTTTTAATGGTCAGTGGAAAACCTAACACCAAGAATAAAGACTGTGCCATTTATTTATTTACTGACTGTATCAACAAGTATTATTCTGTAATATTTTACACTGACTTTATGTTAAAATTTTTATCTAAAAATTAATCTTCAAATCTGCATCACCGCCATGAAAACCGCAAATCCTACTACATCATTTTATTTTCATTTGTAGTGTATCAAGCTCTTTTTAGTATTTTTCTGCCATTCCATAGAGCAAGTAAATGTTACTTCAGATTACTGGTATATCTCATGTCAAGAGCTTTTCTGTCCTTGAGGTTTGGCCAACTCTGTAATAAATACACAAAGTAAACACCAACAGCTGAAGATGGGTATATACTTGTATACACATTCTAAAATGAGTGCCATTCTTTACGGCATAGCACTGGAGTGGCAGACTTAAATTAAAATGCCTCAGTCAACCTACGTTTGCAAATGTTTCATTATGTAGTATAGCATTATCTTACAAGGTCCAGGATGAAGGACTGAATGAAGGAACATTATTACATAGTAATAAAGATTTTTTGTAACCACCATCTGTTATAAGATACTGATGAAAGTACAAGCTTTTATAGATCACAGCTTGACGCAAAAATAAGTCTGGCACGCACTGTATATACTAGGAGCATTGCAAATACTGTCTGCACAATCCTCCAGTCAAGTTGTATGGGGTATCAACATCATGAAATTGAAGTGACAGAAGCTTCAAGAACATGACTGACCAATAATACAGTACTCTGTATCAGATGACAGAACAATAAAATACCATCATGCAACAAACATTCCCAACTGTTCCCATATGCCTTATACAATGAGTTTGCTATATCTCCATAATACATTCAGGATATATGTTGACTAACACTTTTCTACTTAGTCTGGCATTGCTTGTGCCAATATGACTAAAAGAAATGACACTTAACTTCATAAATCTATGCACACACACATTTATTCTTTCCAGATTGGAACCATTTACCACACTGCAACTTTGACAAACAGTGACTGAGATTACACCTAAGAATCACTTCACAAAAGTTGTTCCATCCATGCATGTCACACAATCTGTCCGAGTGCTAAGAAGTGACATGGAAATATTCATGGTAACACTTAGAATATTTTTTTTAAAAAAAAGCAATGCAAAACTATGGAAGAAGCTGAACCTAATGACAGAAAGTAATATATATATATATATACACACATACATAATATCTATTCTAAATTAAATTAATAGCTGTCTAAAAAATGCAACAAAACAAATTCAGCTGTCCATTACAATGGTACTAAAGCCTTGTATTAACTTATTACTTCAGAGCCTTCACCATGTCACTTCTAAAGCAAAGTAAATGACAAATATGTGTCAATATGTAGAAAATCACATCCGCATTCTTATTTGGCCTCTTCTTCTGTATTGGTATCAGATGACTTGGATTCTGATTTTCCATTTTCATCACCAGTTGGCAATCCATCAGCTTCATTTCCTACAGATGAAGAAGAGGGCTCTGTCTTAACAACCCCAGAAATGACCTCAGGCTCATCATCTCCCAAAGTAGTGACGGTAGTACCCCCTGAAGTATTAGCTTTCTCTCCTGCATTTTCCTCTTCATGTTGAGAAGAAGTAGCGCCTTTCCTCAATGTTTCTGCTTGCTTCTCTAACCTGGATGACCGCTTCTTCTGCACCTCCTTGGGCTGAACATCATGTTCTGGCATTATCAAATATGGAGTGGTCTCATTCATGTCAGTCATGAATACCTAATATCATTCAACAAAATATATCACACTGCTGCAAAAACACATTCAAAAAGGCATCCTTTACTTCATATTTTATAGCTCCAAATGTATATATCATAAATATTTTTCTTATGATTTCAGCTTTCAATACTTATATCAAATTGGTGAACAGATGTGTATATTTAATTAATTCACATTTTATCTGATGTAAGCTACACTTAACAAAACCAATAAAGAGTAAATCAAATCACCGAGCAGCAATTTAAACTTAGTATTTTCAGTATTACAGCAGTGGGGCTGCATTTACCCTTACGTATTAACTTCAAGGCAACCAGATAATAAACAGGGCCAATTTATCAAAACTTCACTGCAATTTATAAAAGATGCTACTAATATGCTTTTTTGAACAGGTTCAATACAGAGATACCTGACACTACTTTCGCACAATTTCTTAATAACAGGTTTAATTTCCGATGCAATTCGCTTGAATCCCTCTAAGTGTTTGTCAGTAAAATATGTCCAACATCCTAAATGGACATTCTTCATTAAGCTAAATAGTTATTTACATGTAACCACCATCTGTTATAAGATACTGATGAAAGTACAAGCTTTTATAGATCACAGCTTGACGCAAAAATAAGTCTGGCACGCACTGTATATACTAGGAGCATTGCAAATACTGTCTGCACAATCCTCCAGTCAAGTTGTATGGGGTATCAACATCATGAAATTGAAGTGACAGAAGCTTCAAGAACATGACTGACCAATAATACAGTACTCTGTATCAGATGACAGAACAATAAAATACCATCATGCAACAAACATTCCCAACTGTTCCCATATGCCTTATACAATGAGTTTGCTATATCTCCATAATACATTCAGGATATATGTTGACTAACACTTTTCTACTTAGTCTGGCATTGCTTGTGCCAATATGACTAAAAGAAATGACACTTAACTTCATAAATCTATGCACACACACATTTATTCTTTCCAGATTGGAACCATTTACCACACTGCAACTTTGACAAACAGTGACTGAGATTACACCTAAGAATCACTTCACAAAAGTTGTTCCATCCATGCATGTCACACAATCTGTCCGAGTGCTAAGAAGTGACATGGAAATATTCATGGTAACACTTAGAATATTTTTTTTAAAAAAAAGCAATGCAAAACTATGGAAGAAGCTGAACCTAATGACAGAAAGTAATATATATATATATATACACACATACATAATATCTATTCTAAATTAAATTAATAGCTGTCTAAAAAATGCAACAAAACAAATTCAGCTGTCCATTACAATGGTACTAAAGCCTTGTATTAACTTATTACTTCAGAGCCTTCACCATGTCACTTCTAAAGCAAAGTAAATGACAAATATGTGTCAATATGTAGAAAATCACATCCGCATTCTTATTTGGCCTCTTCTTCTGTATTGGTATCAGATGACTTGGATTCTGATTTTCCATTTTCATCACCAGTTGGCAATCCATCAGCTTCATTTCCTACAGATGAAGAAGAGGGCTCTGTCTTAACAACCCCAGAAATGACCTCAGGCTCATCATCTCCCAAAGTAGTGACGGTAGTACCCCCTGAAGTATTAGCTTTCTCTCCTGCATTTTCCTCTTCATGTTGAGAAGAAGTAGCGCCTTTCCTCAATGTTTCTGCTTGCTTCTCTAACCTGGATGACCGCTTCTTCTGCACCTCCTTGGGCTGAACATCATGTTCTGGCATTATCAAATATGGAGTGGTCTCATTCATGTCAGTCATGAATACCTAATATCATTCAACAAAATATATCACACTGCTGCAAAAACACATTCAAAAAGGCATCCTTTACTTCATATTTTATAGCTCCAAATGTATATATCATAAATATTTTTCTTATGATTTCAGCTTTCAATACTTATATCAAATTGGTGAACAGATGTGTATATTTAATTAATTCACATTTTATCTGATGTAAGCTACACTTAACAAAACCAATAAAGAGTAAATCAAATCACCGAGCAGCAATTTAAACTTAGTATTTTCAGTATTACAGCAGTGGGGCTGCATTTACCCTTACGTATTAACTTCAAGGCAACCAGATAATAAACAGGGCCAATTTATCAAAACTTCACTGCAATTTATAAAAGATGCTACTAATATGCTTTTTTGAACAGGTTCAATACAGAGATACCTGACACTACTTTCGCACAATTTCTTAATAACAGGTTTAATTTCCGATGCAATTCGCTTGAATCCCTCTAAGTGTTTGTCAGTAAAATATGTCCGACATCCTAAATGGACATTCTTCATTAAGCTAAATAGTTATTTACAACAAGTCCCGCGCCGTAGCCGCGCGGTCTGAGGCATCATGCTTTGGACCAGCGATATGGAATGCGCGCTGGTTCGAGTCTCGGGGGAGAAGAAATTTTCTCATGAGCTTTTGACCAGTGTATGGGACCAGTGCCAACCCAGCATCGTGAGGAAATTGGGGAGCTACAATGAGTATCGTAATCCGGTCAGGAAAGCTAGCAATGGCTGGGGGTTCGTCGTGCTGACCACACGTCACCCTATATCTGGCTGGATGATCATTCACCTCTGCTTAGGCATGTGAACATGAGGCCAGCACTCAAGCTAGTCGGCTTTGGCTCCCTGGAGCTGTTAAGCCACGGATTTAATTTTTAGTTATTTACAACAATAGGCACAGCCAAATACTGACAACATTAACAAATAATATTTTATGAAATCAGCCAAATATTTTTCATCAACAGTGACACATTACTGCAAATAATGGGCCACACAAAACACATAGGCAAACCACAGGTGGCCTACAGGTCAAGAACTACTGAATTCAAGCATTAACGAGTCAGTCAGTATGAATGTGACATACATCAATTTATCCCATGAATAAGAAATAGTAAAAGCCCGAAGTACCTTGACAAGATGCATAGCATCAACAGGTTTGTTTCCTTTCCTAGCAAGAGCAAGATTATGTTTGTGCATCTTGTTCATGCGTGCCTCTTTGGGACTGTAATAATACCCTGGGTACTTGCGCTTGTGCTCCTCATCTGCTTGGCGTGAGGCTGTATAGTATTTTTCTTTTGCATCAGCTGACAAGTTTTTCCACATCACCCCCAGTCGTACAGAGATCTCCTTGTTACTCTCCGCTGAAACATAATTCAAAGTAACATTACAAGCTACACATATATCATTACTATCTTTCACATTGTAGAACAAGTCGTCCTGGGCAAAATAATGATTGCTGACACTAGAGGTGCTCTCATTTAAAAAACCACCACAACTGTCACGACATAAACATTGTAGTTTTCTTCTTATCTTACTATAAAAATTTGTGATTAGTCGTTGTCTTCAACCAATTTGTCTTCAAAAAATGACGTCATCAACAATGCTAACAGATATTTGTTTACTCGACATTGTTGTGGAACACAACAATGCCGTGTAAACAAATATATGTTGGCATTGTTGAAGTTGACACAACAATGCCAAGTAAACAAATAACGCTTCACAACAAAGAAATCAAAAAATATCAAGCCAGTCGCATTATCACTGCTCCAGAAGGAGCACTTCGCATTCTTGAATAATGACTGACATTTGGCCTAAAACATCAGAAAAGTGAAAGAAGACGTTATCAAGTATTTGAAGTACCAACTCCAACAACTTCAACAAGGTAAACTGATACGCATTCGATATATTACGATTACGAAAACCATTATGAAAACTGACTTTATGATCGATTTTAAGACGAAGATTTGCAGGGGTGGGGCTGGACGTAAAAAGTTGACTAAACAAGAACTGTTGACTTCTGAACAGCGACGTAAAGAACTACAACATCAGACATTTAAGAAATAAAGAAAAGCGAAAAAAGACATTGATAAACGAGACCATATTAACGACACACTTAGAAAAACAGACGAAGATTTGCAAAGGTGGGGTTGGACGTAGAAAGTTGACTGAACAAGAACTGTTGACTTCTGAACAGCGACGTAAAGAACTACAACATCAGACATTTAAGAAATAAAGAAAAGCGAAAAAAGACTTACATTGATAAACGAGACCATATTAACGACACACTTAGAAAAACAGACGAAGATTTGCAAAGGTGGGGTTGGACGTAGAAAGTTGACTGAACAAGAACTGTTGACTTCTGAACAGCGACGTAAAGAACTACAACATCAGACATTTAAGAAATAAAGAAAAGCGAAAAAAGACTTACATTGATAAACGAGACCATATTAACGACACACTTAGAAAAACAGACGAAGATTTGCAAAGGTGGGGTTGGACGTAGAAAGTTGACTGAACAAGAACTGTTGACTTCTGAACAGCGACGTAAAGAACTACAACATCAGACATTTAAGAAATAAAGAAAAGCGAAAAAAGACTTACATTGATAAACGAGACCATATTAACGACACACTTAGAAAAACAGACGAAGATTTGCAAAGGTGGGGTTGGACGTAGAAAGTTGACTGAACAAGAACTGTTGACTTCTGAACAGCGACGTAAAGAACTACAACATCAGACATTTAAGAAATAAAGAAAAGCGAAAAAAGAC
>NW_019059975.1:97371-127861 GCF_000696155.1 Zootermopsis nevadensis | reverse complement strand
CACTTACGCTTTAGTCTCGGCGGCGAGTAGTCCTGCACTCGGCGAAGGAAATTACGAAATTAATAAACGTGCCTGATGAAACTGAACGACATCCCCTCTTATTCCACTGCCTCGCAAGTTGATCCCGAAACCCCTCTTCACCAACCCGTATATTCCTTGAAGGCAAGAGTCCATGCCCTGAGCTACCAAAAATGAAACCCAACACAAAACCCCTTGTAACCAGCCGGGCGTCCTGATGTACAGAAAGAAATAGAAAGGACGGTTACACTAACCATGTAACTATAGAATGTGATTCAGAACACTGCATTTACATGCATAAAAGTAATACATTAATTATAAGATTTCAGATAAAAAATTTGTACGCATGTTGGGTCAGTCTACTTGTGAAATGAGCATAACAACACATAGCCTATACATTCATATAATCAACATATAAGTCCATAAACAAGCTGCAGAAATTTGGAGGACTAATATAAAATATTTTAATAATGGAATTCTACAAACAACTTTTGAAACCGATTCCTTCTTAAAACATTCAGTTATTTCCTTCCCTGTCCTCATCACATCCACCTGCATGTCTGCAGGTAACTTTGAACCATTGGTAAACTTCTAGCAGACTATACGGCACAGCGTCCCAGAACAGTCATCTTCTCATTTTGTGAAAAGATACCGTTCTGACAACAACATTATACTTTCCTTACTGTACGTGATAAAAGCAGCTGAATCTGCGGCTAACCATGCAGAAATAAACAGAACCACAAACACGAGAATCACGAACTCCACTCAATGCAGAACATAATCTGAAGCAAAAGATTATAATACCAAACAGTAAACCGCATGTGTGTAAATGTGAACAACATACAAACAACAGTTTGTTTCAGCTATAGTTGACATTTCATGTAGATAAGTATTACATTAGCTTAGTAAAACATTACAAGTATTTTCCTGTAAGTCAGATTATAATGATTCATGTTAAAATTTAAATATCTCATGCCTACAATATGCTGAAGGAAAATTCTGCAAAAACTGCAGTTATATGTTCCAGATCTTGGACCAGTAAAAGTTGATGAACATTTATTATCATGAAAAAGTGACAAAATAGATGAAAAGATAAATGCTGCAATGCTCCAAGCAAATGTGCCCTGGAATACCTTCAAATCTCATACACCATAGTGGTATAACTTCAGATTCTTTTGAAAGTAGTATTTTAAATACTGGTTTTAACCCTACTGCTACCGCCATGGTGGTCTAGCAGTTAGAACGCTGGGCTTGTAAAACTGGGGTCCTGGGTTCGATTCCCGGCGGTGCTCAGATTTACAACTTGTGTTGGGCAAGGCGTTAAATGCTGCGGTCCCGATTGAACCCATGTCCTAATGGGTTGTGAATCCCGCTAACCACCAATGCACACCATGCTGAATGGTGTGTACTGGACACAAAAAAACCCTACTGCTACAAAAATCAACTTCAGCTGAATGTCTGTACACTACAGCATACTAAAGAATTCAACTCTGGTCCACATCGAAGAATAATCTTCTGTTCCTGCTGCAACACTCGGCTTTATAATCTAACCCAGGGGTTGTCAACCTGGTCCCTACCGCCCACTAGTGGGCGATTCAAGCTTTCATGGTGGGCGGTGGGGGTTTTTGTCCGTTGTTACAAATTTGGTTCTTCCTCCATATATCGAATACATTGCTAACAACTTCGCGAGTTTGACTTTTTAAAATATGCTTTTGCAATTTACTTTTGAATTCCATTTCTAAACTTTAAATATAAATAATAATTCACCGGACACTTCTCGAAGTATAATTGTGGACGAGGGAACAACAAATGAGCTCCGTAGCCAAAAGCACGAGGTTAGTGTGCATAACGACAGCGGGGTTTACCACCGGCCATCACTCAGTCTTTGAGCTGTACATCTTTCATGGTGGTGGGCAGTACGTGCGACACTGATCGGCAGTAAGAAAATTTTACCATCAACAAAGATACAAAGGTGGGCGGTAGGTATAAAAAGGTTGACGACCCCTGATCTAACCTATAAAATTGTGCTCTTGTTGATCTGTATAGTGCCGCCACCTAGTGCGAAAAGTTTGATGCTGCAAATTAAAGCCACGTGGCTGCCATGTTTTTTAAAGTTTTTGTTTAGAGTATGACTTCGAAACTTGCGGCAACATTTCTCTATTTTAAATAGCTACTAGAATGAATAGAAATGTTTCATAAATATAACATTGAGTATTGATGGATGTGTTGGTAACTGTGATTGTTATTTATATACATAGTAATCTAACCCCCATAAAGGGTTCAGATTTTTACCTCAAAATTACATTCTTTTAGAAAAGTGGTAAAAGATGACATACAGCAAAACGGTGAAGTCATAATCATAACCACAGAGACACAAAGCACGATTATTGTTACGTTCATGCCATACAAGGTTCACAAGAGAAATTTGGTAAAAATAAATTATCTATATGAGGAAGTATTTTATGAGCACTACACGAAAGACACTGACGTACTACAGTAAAATTCATAGACATTTTCATATTTTCAATTAATTTGTACAAACAACTTTTCAGTCACATATTTGGTAATTTACAGCTTACCAAGTCAATGACCAACTTTGGAGATTCCCAACCAGATGGATCCTCCTCATCAATGTCTCGTATGTCTGGTGGCTCCACCTTGATCTGTAGGATAAATGTTAACACTATATAGAATTTGAATGTTCTTTCCACTTCATGCCTGTGACTTATGGGGATGTTTCAAAATTCATATTTTGTATTCTAATTTTATCTCTGATATAAGGATAATGCTCTTGATTCTCAATTTCAAGGTAATACAGCAAGAAATAGTATAAATTACCGTGGCTGGAAGATCATCATCTATGTAGTCATTCATTGTAACTTGCACAAATGGTAAAGGTTGCTTGGTAGCCACTGGGGCAGATGCAACTCCACTATCGCTTGCTGTCTGCAGAGTTGCTACTTTTGCTGAATTATCTGTAGATACTGCATCTTCACAACCCTTCAACATTACACATTCTTGTGTTACTTCATGAATATGGTATGTTTAAATCACTTGAAGATATGAATAACAATGAAAACAGTTGTAAATGATAAAGTAACAGTCTGTCCAAATGGAATTACAATCCAACAAGATGACTTCTTACTGGATCTATAAGATCACAACCAAAACACAGAGAAGACCAATAATTGAGCAATGCGATGTAAATCGTAATCAAGCAAAGTATCAGCATTTAGAGTATGCAAACTTAAACATTTTTTAAAGACTTCATACACGTATTCCTTGTTTTATAAATGTTAAAACAATAAATTTCGTATCCAGTACGCACCATTCAGCATGATGTGCATTGGTGGTTAGCAGGATTCACAACCCATCAGTACATGGGTTTGACCGAGATCGTGACATTTAACGCTCCTGCTGTGACCCCCTTTTTTCGAAATGTTGATGAAAGTGGAGTAATTGTTGGGATGCCACGGAGAAACTGGGGAAACCCGGAGGAAAACTCCGTGATGCCTGGACCACAGCCTTGCCCAACACAAGTTGTAAATCTGAGCACTGCCGGGAATCGAACCCGGGACCACAGTATTATAAGCCCAGCGTTCTAACCGCTAGACCACCATGGCAGGGTGTATTATCCTACTTGACTGGGTGATGGCATCATCATAGAAGATTCACCCATATAGTTGCAAAGCTGGCTGGTGATTCCCCACAAAGAAATTCAGAGGATTTTAGCAAAATTTCCCAGTATCAAATTTCATGGCCAATCTTTCAGGTATTCTCAAATTCTTGAATGCATTCAGATGGACAGAGCAATTTTACATTAATTAAATTAATTACTCAAACATAAACATACAGACTGTTCTCTCAAGGTCCACTATATCACATAGGTTTGTGTAATGTGGACCGATTTCGGAACACAATTTTTGACTAATTTTTCATGGTTTTGAAACAACTTTTTTATAGTATCTATTTATGTTGACACTGTTAACTGCAATATATCAGGTTCTCAGTTTACTCTACCCACATGACTTCTGGATTTGACAACACACTCACCGGCGAGTCTGAGACTTTTCTACGCTTTCTACGAAGGTGGAGTGGTGTGCCTTGTGAGTTACCATCAGTTTTCTCAACCACATCATCATGTTGCTGCTGCTGCTGTTGTTGTTGTTGCTGTTGGTTCTGTTGATTATCTGCACACTGAATGTCTCCTTTCTCATACTTGTTACGCACATTTGACAATCCTTTCACCTGCAAAGTCTCAGCTGCTGCCAACAAGCCTTCCAGCTCAGCCTCCAACACCTACAATACATTCAATATCATAAAGTACATGTGTAGATGAATGTTGGTAATATAATTAATACATAAATAAAAGATCTAAGCCACTGATACCAAAATGCATATTCTAAAGATGGCTAATGGAGCACTAAGATATACTCCCAATTTATCTGCATTTCAATATTCACAAATACATACGTAAACAAACACACACACAAACAGATTGCAGTTTAAATTAACCTAAAAAGAATAAAGAGTACAGGTATCCCCTGACTTAACCTGTTCACGCGGAAAGTTTAAATACCCCGCATATACCGCTGTTGTGTTGTGATGGCGGTAGTTTTTTTTTAAATGTCCATTTAAATTTTGCTGTAAAATACTTTTTTTTCATAACTTTTGAACTATATGAGATATAATTATGAATTTTTCACTGAAATCCTCTTAAAAGGTGGTTTTGTAATCTTACCTTATAAGATGAGCACCCTGTGTGTGACCAATGAGAGCAAGTGGATCAGAAGTTGAGTTTTGTGTGGTAGTCCTTGAAACAGCCATACATACACAACCCTGCCTCACACTCACTACACCAATAAGTCGAATCCCATCAACACAAATAGAGCCAAAACCATTACAAAATGCTTCTCTTGAAGCAGTAAATGATTCTATACTTTCCCACACATACTTGCCGGAAACAATACCTGAATTTGCCTCTACAATTTGTTCCTGGCTTTCGCCACCACCATTGTCACTCTCATTATCACTAATCGCACCAGTTCCCGGTGTCACCAACTGTGTATAGTCAAAGTCTATACTCTCAGTGTCCGAGCTACTATAATTGTCACTTTCATCGTCTAGAAGTGCCCTTTGTTCAGCGTCAGACAACACAAAACTGGTTGAAGTATTCTCCATTGCAAAACTGAGGCCAGGCGTTTATTTTTAGACTCCCAGGTAGTCGCAGAAGGGATATTCAACAGGGTTGCCGGATCTCAACACACAGAAAACTTTCCACAACAGAGTAGTACAAACCTCATTGCACTGGCGTTATTCGTTACAAAGTTATGAGCCGTAGAAATTAGGCTTAAAGCCAGACGTAATATTACACCAGACCGCGACCAGGAAAATTTAAATGCCGGACGTAATAGTACTCCACTCGCCGGTGAGGAGTTAAGTGAAATTTGTGTTAACACAGCTTTATAGGATTTTATAAATTTTCTTTACTACAGACTACACACAAAATTAAATTATTAACCTGAGACAAAAATTAGCACTCATAAACTACTAAAATAAATTGGATTAAATTTAAATGGGGTAAATATTTCACAATTAAAAATAGATCAGTAAAACCAAGTGAGTAAAAAAAAATTTCACGATCACATGATCTTTTAATTACATGACCACTCTTGCAAATGTTATTATCATGTGAATCAGGAAATTCCTGTACATGTTATTGTCCCATCATCACAACATAACACAAAATCATAAAAATGACAAATCCTTCACAAATGTGGCAAATTTAAAGCATTTAAAAATAACAGCAACTAGTCAAAACATTATGAATCATTAGAAAAATTAATAACTGCATCAATTCAGCAAATGCAGGCTGCTATTCAAAATATTTTATATTCAAAATGTCTAACTCGAGTTAAGTCAGGACAGCATAGTTTGACTAAGAACTTTCAAACTTAGTGCAATGCAAAGGAATCATGTTTCTGAGATCCAACTGGCAAGTGAAAGAGTCACAGAATCAGCAAATATCCTTCCCACTATAAATGTGTTAAGTACGAATTTACTGTATTTGAATGTGTTATACTTAGCAAATAGTCAAATAAGCCATAGTTCCTAATAATGCCAGCTAGACAAGTGAAAGATCTCACATCTGTGTTCTCTGTATACACTTTTAGTCAAATAAATAACTTATTTCCTTTTATACATTTATATTTGCAAAAAAGATGAGAAATAACATTCATACCTTAATCTCACCCCGGTACATGAATTCAATGACGAGCTTCATATCAATAAATTTCATCCCATTCATGATGATAATGGGGTGCTGAACTTGATGTTGCCTAAATAACTCCTGAAACACAATTAAATTAAATTTAGAAAAATGTATAGTAAACATAAATAGATCATCTTGCTGATGCAATTATACAAAGTGTCCCATTTAACATGGCACTCACCATGGCAGCACACAACAGCAGCAGAGAGCAAACTACTGGAAATAAGTTAGTCACAATGCAGAATATGGTCACAGAACCTTTAACAGGTGGGTTTCAAGGTATGGGAATATTTCTGCACAGCAAGGAGCTTTACAAGTCATATTTATCTCCCAGTTCTGAAGAGTGACACCATACAGTCTGAACTACTGACAGCATTGTAATTAAAAAAAATAATCATATGCAGACATAAAACATGTAATTTCTGCTATGTCTATATTTAAATAATGTTAAAAATGAGGTTTATGAACTGTGACCACAAACAGATGGCATCTTACAGACACAATTAACACATTCAATATCAGACATTTCTCCAAATATTCGAACATCCAAATATGTGTAATCAGTACTGAGACAGCCATCTTCAGACTTACTGCCATGAAAACCTCAAATCCTACTAAGTACTAAGATTATAAATCTAGACAGTGTAAATTCTGTAAAACTGAACCTGCATGAATGGGAAACCACATTAAATCATACAGATCAAAATTAACAAAATAATGCAATATGTTGGTACATATTATTATTGTTTACATAATGGACTTGCCTGGAAATAGGGACTGCATGCTGACAGTATCATCTTGTGTGCCTTCAGAAACTGTCCTTGACAAGACAATGTCACATCAACAAGATTCTCACTGCTCAAATGCTCCAAAAATACCTGAAAAATAGTAAAGCAATGTTTGTATAATTTCACATGTGTTCAATTTATTTCTGGTTCACTTAACCACACCAGCAATTGCTTAAATAATTACAAAAGTATACGTTATAAAATTATAGGATGACTACTGATTAAAAATTGGAGATGATAAAAAGAAGCAATCGTGGCTTTGATTAAAGTAATATGTCTTGAAGATATGAGAAAATCCATGAAAGATTTGAACCTTCACCCTCAAAAATAATATGAAACAGGAATGTAAATCACTCAACCACTACATTCAGCCAAATCTATTCAAACATGATCATTTGTGCTATGAATAACTAATAATTATGCAAAGAATGAGTTTGTGAAAACAGATAAATATTTAATTAGCAAACACCAACACTGAAAGTCATACAAATGAGAATTTTCATACTTTAACAAATGTCCCACCTTATAAGGAACATAAGGTCCATTACTGTGTTTACAACACAAAATTACCTAGACTGTCTCAAAATTACAGCACTTAATGTGCAGATATGAGCATGTGCCAGCCAAAGCCAGCCAAGAAAATAATATCGCTGTAGTCTGTTCCTAGTCTTAATCAGCTATTTCAATATAATGCCCTTCATTTGTAACATAATTAACTAAAAACTATGTAAACAAATTACCTGAAGAATGTTGTTTGTATGATTATTCCATCGCAAATTAAACTGCTGACCAGTTGCCATTGTAACAACATACACTTTAAGACAAGTACCTGAAATAAGCAAGCACATTTCAATAAAACTAACAAATACATAGTATAGAATACTTTATTTTCAATTAATGTAAATTTTCTTTGGTAAACTGGTATTTCAACTATATTTTATAGAGTAACCTGGTAACTGAAGATGGATGTCTTGTGGGTTGTTCCACTGCATAGTCTGGTAGAAGTTTACCAACATTTCATAGGTCCTTGCTGCCTCCATCATCAGCACAAAGATCACTCATCACCCTGATGATGGAGGCAGCAAGGACCTATGAAATGTTGGTAAACTTCTACCAGACTATGCAGTGGAACAACCCACAAGACAGTCATCTTCAGACTCACCGCCGTAAAAGCCTCAAATCCTACAATCTTGTAATCCCTTGTCCCTTGCGGGAAGAATGGTCAGGAAGGACTGTTAACACTGAACTATACCTCAAAATACTATTATTCCATTAACAGAATTAGAATAGAATGGAATTTATTTACCTCTAATAGATCCTTCACGGTACAAGCCAAGGATATGTAACAAATCATAATACAAATACCAACTTAGAACAATATAAACACAGAATTGCTACAGCTATTTACATAAATATTTACAATAAGGAGTTTTCAATGAAGTAAATTCTTCCACACAGCAGAAATGAGATCAAAGATTATCTCTCAGTTCTGGCTTAAAAACTTTTATATCATGACTTAAATTTGTAATGCTTGATGGACAAGTATTGAATAACTTCATATCGCCCTGATGACGGAGGCAGTATGACCTCTGAAATGTTGGTGGAAATCTACTAGACTACATGGCACAATAACCCAGAAGACAGCAATCTTCAGTCACCGCTGTGAAAACCTCAAATCCTACAACTTCATTCCTGCATAGCAAATGCCCTTCTGATAACTTGTGCATATCAAGGTCATGTTCATGTCTTGTCCTCATGGCAAAGCTTGGAGATCATATAATCAACATGTTTTTTTCCAGTTTAATTCATTGATTTTAAATGATTTGTTCAGGCTACAAAGACACATTGAATGCTGTCACTTTCAAGATCATAAATAATAATACAATAACGCATCAAGAACAGCAGAAGATCAGAATTTGATTTGATATTTGGGGGCAGATCATTGATATATATTAAAAAAGCAGAGGATCAAAAAATGAACCTTGAGGAACCCCATGTCTTATGATGCCTTAGCTTCAGTACGTGTTACAATGTGAATTAGGAAATTTCATTTCTACTCTTTGTTTTCCACTATTATGGGATGATTCTAAATCCGAAGTGTACTTCTGTGAGAATATCATAAAAGTTGAAGGAATTACTCTCAGTAACATATGGTTTTTAAGAATTGTTCTAGTCATGTAATGCATTTCCAATTCCTTTGTTGGACTCCTAGTACTGTTTTTCAATGTATGCATAATCTACGGTACAGAAACAAGATAGGAGGAACACATTAGTTCTGTTTGTGGTTAGGATAAATGCATTTTGTCCATTGTACATGACTGTGGTACCACTAACAAACTGCAATAAATACATCATACAAGGCCTATATCACAAGAATGATGTTTAATGACCACAAATGTGTTCATATCAAAACATACTGCATAATACCACATGTATATGCCAACCTAACCTCTATTTCGAATTCTACATTCTTCATCGTTTCCAACGATGCATATTACATTATTCTTAAAAACAATTTCGACACCGTTTCCTCGTCAAGAAGTTAGGTTAGAAAATAAAACTTTACCATTTCTTTTCGCTTACGTAAGTATGTGTAAGTAAGGTATTCGGCACATCGTAAGCATGACCTTTCCACATATAATTATGACTACATGCTATCATAAATTATTTATATCAAAAATAACTTCACTGTATGACCTCTAAATGCAAGTATATAAAGATCAATAGGCCTGGTACTTTAGGCGTGACCCGTGTTGTAAGCCAAGCGCCATGTTTTATTAAACAATAAGCTTACTGTTGCAGAAAATTTTAACAATAGCACTTTGCCAGCCGGTTGAATAGTTGTTCATGAAATAATGCATGCAATTACAAATGAATAATCATATCACAAATACCTTTATATAAGCAAATATCTTCTAAATTATCACAATACCAAGCTTTATAGCTTTGCGTGCCCTTGCAGAGATTATTTGTTGATGAATTCCCACTGTAACAATCGCTGCATATTGCCCCATCTGTGAAAAGGATAAGAAAGTATGGAAAGTCACCTCCAAAATCTTGTAAATTTTCAAAGTAAATATTTTAAACAAACAACGTCCTAAATTAATAGATACAGATCAACGAAACGTAATTTTTATACAAAACTATACAATTTAAATGACTATGGGTCGTAATAGGTCAGGAAGCTCTGTAAAAGTAATACATTTTAAACATATTAGGTCGTATGTGTTTTATACGGTTAGTAAAGTCGTCTGCTGTAGTCCCCCCCCCCCTTATTTATTTGAAAATGACGTTGGTGATGTTAACAACAGATTAACATGCTTTGAACAAATAATTAAATTTGATTTGTCACATTTTTCACTGTCTAATAACTTGGCATCATATAGCTTAAATGTAAAGGAGTAATATCAGCTCCCTAGCGCACATATTTAAACTTCAAAATTTCTCGAAACAATATTACATTTACTACGTGACGGATTCGTCTGTGGACTTGAGTAACTAGGTACTGTACGGATATAAAACGTCGCTCTCAAGATGCATGCTGAGATTGCTGTCTGGTATTGAAACTTCTGTTTGGTAATGAGATGCCTCTTGCCGGCCTGTGGAGGTTGGGCAGAATCAGTAAAAACTTTTACATATAAGATTGCAACACCCTATAAAAAATAAACTGATGGGATAAATTATTACATATAGTACAAAAACATGGAATTTCACACACTGACACAATTACATAACAAATCCATGCTTGTCATGAATATATTAAGGTCAAGACCAGATATGAAGTCGTCCTTATGCCTAGGCAATACACCATGTAGGTAGTGGTGTGGTGGATGTAAAGCAGCCTAAGAGTGAATCTAATTTTTTGTTTGCATCTAACACCGCCTTAAGAATGAAGAACCTCAAATTAGATTAGACAAAGTCCTCATTTTGTTGAAATCAGCCTGTTTGTCTTCACTAGAAACACCAGAGGCAGAAGTATGCAACCAGAAATATTTCATGCACTAGATCAAATCATATTTTATTTTATATTTGTGACAAAATCCCACAAAATCTAAATCTCATTTTATCAAAGTCCAAGACACGTGTTTCTCGTCTTTCCTTTCAACCTTCGTGACAAAATGTAAACATTTCATTTGTGTCCATGGTGCAAGGAAATTATGGCGGAATGGATCACACTGCTGGAAGCATTATACTATCCTGTAAAATTTAGTAGTGTCCATGTTTTAATAATGAGTTAGTACTATCCGTTGACTCTCAGGAAGTTGGTCCACCTGATAATCCGTGGTGCAACCCTTCTCAATCCACAGCAATAGACATCACCCCTATAAGGCCACACAACCTGTTTTTGAAAAGATTAAACAGTCCAAGTTGAGCTTCATGTGTTCTTATACAGCATACTTATGCCCACTCACTTGATGGAGCAGAATACCTTTTCAGAAGCTGTTAGTCACTTATCCAGTCAAGAAATTTCCTACTATCAGTCCCTGTACTCAGCCAGATAAAACCACTCTAAACTCTCCCACCTATTTCCTATGGATCAATTTTAAAATAAAATTTCAGGATCTGGATATCATTCATCTGGTTCATCAGGCTTTTGTGAACATGGTGAAAAACCTCTAATTCCTGTAAAAGATTATGAACTTCTTGGTTAACTAAGTAATGAACAGCTTAAAGACTCTGCTCCACATGGATTTAATTAATAAAGTCATACCAGTTCTTAATACCAGCAGCCCAGTTTTGAAAAATAATATTCTGATATAAGTTTCATGTAGAATTCTACTAAACTAACATGGATTAACATGCCTCAAAATTATTGGAGTTGTAGCACCAAATAATGCATAAGATGTCTAGAGTCAGTTTTGATCTTTTTTTTGGTATTCCTTAAACAAAATGACAGTGATTTTTGAACCCTGAACAGATCCATACAGGCAGTTTAATCACAGGGTATAAATAAAAACAATTCTAATTTACTTTACTTGCATATACTGTACATATAAAAATGAATACATCAGATATATTAATATGTAAAACATGTTAATACATACAGATGTTAAAATTACATCACTTCAAGTAGATGCTATGAAAATCACAATAACCACACCTTTTTCCTGTTTCTGAAGTTTAGTATGACTGCAAGAAAGGTCCAACACATTCATCACACCTAAATGTGGCACTTAAAACCAAGCTCCTTCTCACACAGATATAACAGCTAACAACTGCATTTTATTTGGCACACTTGTTAAAACAATCACAAATAAAGAAACACTTTACTGATTACAGTCAAAAATGAATATATTAACACAGCAAACTCTTGTCATACACATTACATAGTATTATATACCACAAATGAAAATTTGAAAACTTAATTAGTATTTTTAAAATTATTTTGCTTAACTTTATCAACAGTCCGACTGTTTTTAAATATATCTGAACACAGTTTTTCAAGTATCCATAAAATTTAGTAGCATGCATAAATTTCCACAGTTGAAAAGAGGTCATCATTAGAAATATAAAGATGCTCATTAAATCTTGGGGAACCAATTTTAGATGCTTGCTTGCTTGCTCCCCCCCCCCTTTTTTTCCATAACTGATTTAAAAAATTCTTAAGTGAGAAGATTGCATCGTGGTAAATGGGAGAATGACTGCAGATGATGAATTTCAGAGGCTGTGGACAGAAATTCAGCCTGTTTCAAGATATTATTTTGGCATTTCTCTGGACAGATGGAAGAAAACTGTTAAAACAAATTAGTCTTTGGCCTCAGAAGTGAATTGAAAGCACTAGTATGGAATGAACGTTGGACTAAATTGTCAGCATTACCTTCTCAAGCAGATCAACCCAATGCAACTGTCCCCTCACTATGTGCCAAATCTGCTTCAGGATATGGCCATATAAGCTGAAACTGCATAGAACAAACATAACTTAACAAAACAATTAGGGTTAATTTGAAGCCTTTCACTGTATCACCAACAAGACCCAATGTGCAATACAGGTTCCTGCTACAAGAAGCTTTCTAATTTTTGAGATGTTCAAATACTGGCCAGGGTAGTTTCTATTCGTTTCAACAGTTTTCCTCAATCCTCCTTAGCTCCATGAACTAGGCCACGATCAGTTCCTCCATCATCATTTCCAATTATAAATTTAGTCACCCTCACATCTGACTGATACCTGTAATTGATATATTTGGTAAATAACCTGTGAATTATCTGTCCCACACAATACTATAAATTTCTCACCACACAGCAGATGGTACACACATGTACAATGAATGTGGTGATAAGGCAAAGGTCATGAATGGTCAGTCTTGCATCACTGTAGGAAGAACAGAAGGGGGAGACCTCCAGAACAACCATAGGCAGTATATCATCTTCACTTTACATCACCACACTAGAGGGGATGGAGGTGACAAAGATATAAACTATAGTAGCTGTAAATAAATTAAATGCTTCAAAGCCACAGAAAGACTTCACACATCTCCCAAAATAACACAATTTACAACTGGCAGAATGTCTGGATAAATGTTGGAAATGCCTGGCATATATAAAATACTTAATGGTCAGGTACAGAATGTATTTAGCAATAAAACATAATCACAGGATATTTACCATCAAATAACCTTTATAAAATGTCAAAGCAAAGATCCAGATAAAAACCAACGATCTGTAGAAAGTCAAGAGTTTGCTGCTCTGCTAAAGCAAAGTACTACAGAAAAAATGCTGTATCTACTAATGTAATTCTCATTTTATCTTAAAGTCATATTATTTTACAATATTAACAGTATCTTGCAAAAACCAAGCAAAATTGCCATTATTATTTATTAATATGATTACATAAAAAACATGCTTGAAAACATTTTAATTCTTAGAGTAACAATTCTTCACATCCAACATGAACCACTGAATCAAATAATGGTGATGGAAAATAGTTTCAGATGGCTTTAAAGTGGAAACAAAAAAGGGATGTTGTAAAAGGAATGCATGCTATGTGTTTTATGAAAAGATTATTACATCACAAAATACACAATAAAATGACAGCTGAGTTACAGTCATTGTCTCGAGGTAAAAGAATACACATTAAAAGAGGAAACAAAGATCACGTACTTAAAGGCCCAGGACCAGAAAGCCACTTGACAGGTTACATGACTAAAATGATTATGAGATATTACTATATCAGAAACCGGATGTTTCAAAAGAATCAAGTGAAGGTGGCAGGAAACACTTTCAATAGATGTACATTCTTTTAGAGTACCAATAACTATAATCCAGGTCTCAACTAGTTCTTTTCAGCACATTCAATAGAGGAGAAACCTTCCTCCCATTACCTGATGACAGAAGCAGAGTTTCCACGACACGTTTGAAGCTTCCAAAGATGATGGACAACAGCCAATATTAAAAATAATAATAATAATAATATTTATGGTAACACTTAGATTTAACAGTAATCTTACTTTGTACAATTATCAACTCAGAAGTAATAGGCAGATGGAGGATGTTAAATTCAAGTATGAGAAACGATAAACATAATCATCCATAGGTTACATGTTTGAACTGGAAGGAGCAAGGGAGGAAGTATTTCTGGCCTACTGCAAACCCAAGACTGAGGAAAAACATAAAAAACCTGTCAGTTGATATCTGAACTTATTTCCAAGTCAGATGAATTGTAGCTATGCACATCCTCGTGCTACTACAAATTTAATTTAAGATCCACATTATGCACAAATTTTACTAAACATATCCTTGTAATTTGTAAAAAGATGTGCTAGGAAATGTATCAAGACCTTTCAGGGAAATGACATATGAGATTTTCTGTATGGATATTGCATTATTGCTAAGCTCTATAATAAATTCAGTAGGAATAATTTAACCCAGGTACAAACAATGATTATGAGTTTTCAATCCAAAAACCTGTTGTGTTGAGACTCATTAACATGACACAATTATCTTTTCATAAACACATAATAATTAAATACTTTGGTCTGGCTTCTTAGACAGGAGTAGAAATAAAAACTATTATTTACGAGAATGAAATGAAAACCTACAACAGCATGTTTCCATGAAGAGCAGGCATAATACTGATCAAAGAGTACCTGGCCCACTCTATTTCATGACAATATTTTCTCACGGTGTTAGCTAGTGTTTCATTCACACATCTGTAGAAGGGAATTCACTGTACCATCCTTATTTCCTCTGTTGGCTTCAAATACAGATTTGATAACTTCCTTGTCCATGTTTGGAAACATCTCTTCAATCTGCAAAATAAACAAGAATGCAATATATCACATCACCACAACCCTTGACATTCATCCACCAGGATGGGTTGTCTTATGACAAGTCTTCTCCATTATCAAATAAGTGCTCCTGTTACACGTGCCCAATCTCTTCCCTCAACTGGTGTGTCTACCTAGTTCTTGGACATTATTTTTTATACTCTAATTCATCATTAATCAGTTACATACACTGACCCTGAATAATTTAATGTATACATAAAAAATTATTAATGAAATTGGGCGCAAGAGAGGATTTACTTTTTAACAGTACATGTTATGAAGAGTCATTTAGCGTTAACAGGTTACTTAATTACAGTTACTCAAGCCCAAACCCAATTAAAAATTCTACCAAAACAGTAATTCTGAATAATAAAGAAACAGATTGTCTCATAATCTCTTAGTGTGTAAAAATATGGTAGAGTAGTTAGGTTAGGTACACTGCTTTGCTTGCCTGTTTTAGCTCCTGCTCAGAAAGTTGCGGAGGCTGAGCCGGCTGAGGTGGCTGAGTAGGTGGAGCAGTATACACTGACACAGGAGCATATGAGGGGCGCACTCCATACATAGGTGTTGGCACCATTACCACAGGTCCTACTGAAGGGTATAGGGCATATGAAGGTTGGGCAGGTGCCAACTAAAAACACATGACACAATTGTTGTTAATGAAAAAAATTACAAACTTCCATTTACTAAGAAGCTACACCACTCTTTTAGAGGGCCCTACATTCAATCCCAAATCATAACTGGATGTCGGTCTCCCTATGTACAGATAAAAATCTCCGTCAACCCTTAGATCATGTAAACAAACAATTCCACGCATGATCTGTGTTTTGGAGGCTGCATTAACCTTCAAGTCCCTTTTGTTGATCATTATTCTTATCATCTCAGAGATACCTCATTTCAGAAATAAATCCCTTCACACTGCAAGTGGGCAAAAGCTAAAAATTTACCAGATATCCAGAAGATAAATGGAATTATTTATATCATAACAGGGTTTAATGAGAAGCTTTTGTAAAAATGACATCATGATGAAACTTCACATTCAACAAGTGATTTATTCACCACCTGAACAGTTATCATCAGTTCTCTCAAGATCACGTACTACAGAGTTAATTTGCTAAACAGCAGAGCCAATGAAGGATTAAAACTATTACTCAAATATACAATTTAATGAAAAACAAAACTTTTATGCTGAAAGCAAGACCAAATAGTACAAACCGCACATAAATTACACCTCTGTGAGCAACATTACTTACTGAATAACTGAGAACGAGGTTGATCATACCCTCCACGCCCTCACCCTGCTTGCCACTGAGAGGGTACCAATCCTCATGAGTCTCACCATTTAAGACTGCCTGTGAAATTGGGACATGTGCCCATGCAATCAGTTCATCCATTGTGAAGGAACACTCATCATAGATTTCAAGATAAATGCAAGTCACTCCTTGTGGTAGAAGGCTGCAAACACAAACATAAGCTCTGAACAAGAAGTAAGATCAATGTATTTCTTCAAATATGATTACAGTACAAAATAAATTAGCCAAAGAAGTAATAAATTATTAACGATGGTGATGTAGTTTCTTAGTTTATTTAATAATATTTTATCAACACTGCAAGTTATATACAGCAACGTACAGACAATTAAATGCAGTAACACTTCTGGTAACTCACCACTGTACAACTTTATTCCATCGTGGGTTTTTCCCACCGTTTGGATCAGTATGAGTCTCATAAACACAATGGCCCACTCTCAGTCTCACATATGGATCCATACGTGAAATACCATAGTTTTTCACCAACTTTGCCTGAAATTTAACTGAACATGAAAATCATGTTTCATACATCGTCCTTCACGTGCTGTACTCAGAATTGGTATCTGAAATAGGCTGATACAGTATCTCAAGACCATTCGTCCCACATCACACAAATATTAAAACAATTTTAATTTCTCATGACGTTATCAATAATTCTAAATTAATACCCACTGAAAAAGGGAACCAACTAAGGATACAAATGACAAGTTGAGGTGGTTATGCATCCATACTACAATTTCAAACACAAACTATTCACTTGGGATAAGTGTGTATTCTATAATAGTAACCAACACACCCAAATGAAGTCAACAGCAGTAGTACATACAATACATACCAAATCACTTATGTGCTACTGTACCTGTGCTACAGTTATGCTTAATCTTCCAGCAGTATTGTGGGCATAAGGAACTCCAACCATTTGCTGCTGCAAGGCAAGAGCAGCTTGTTGGTCGGCTGCTTCTTGCTGCTGCTGTGAAGCAGCTGTTATGCGCAGAAAGTCTGGTGGTAGTGTGCCGACAAACACCTCACACAAAACAGTATGATATAAAGCAACTCATTAATATGAATCATCATAAGTATGGATGGGATGGGTTGGGATGTACATGTGTAAAACTTAGTCTTTCAAATTAAATGCATAAAAAGTGTCTGAGAATAGAGTGCTGTGGAGAACATTTTGTTCAAAGAGACAGGTGGCTGGCAAAAATTGCATATTGACAAGTTACATAATTTATACTAATAGCCAAATACCATTATTATTTTGACCAGTTAAAGGAGAACGAACTGTGCACGTCGTGTACTGCACACAAATACGTCAAAATACTATTATTTAATCGTCATTTGAACAACATTGAAGAACCCTACAACAAACACAGGCATAACTGCATTCTGAATACATAAAATACTTAAAACCAAAATTATAACAGGTTATATTCAATAACTGACACTTACCCGTTTTCTTCGTTCAGCATTTTTCTCAGCAGCTGATATGTTTGCCATTTTTGATGACAATTTGTTCGTTTCTTCCTTTCTTAATCTACCAACAACGTATCGACGTTCGAAGTTTGAATTCGATAATCGAAACTGGCGTGAGAAACGTTCTAATTACTTTGCTCCGACATGTGCTTTTGTTCTGAACAAATTATGTAGAAGCATGTGACCAATAAAATAAAGTGACTTCGGAGACCACATTGTGTATGTGAAGGTCGATGAGGATTTAAAAATAACAATGGAAACCATTTTACAACTGTTTCACTAATTAGCGACCAACATTTTATATGCTGCCCTATGGTCGTACATAACCTGCAACGTCTAATGATGTGCCATAGAGATCATGAAGTATTACAATATCAGTACAGCCAGATGTTATATAGCTTCTGGTAGTAGAATGGGTGATTGATTAATTTTAAAGAATTTGGCCTTTCTGATGGCATTGCCCCAGTATTTTTGTTGGGACACAGATAAACCACACTTATCAATATAGTGGCTCTCAGAGCCGAGATTCGAATCCTGTACCTTTCAAATACGGGAGTACTAACAACCCAAAAAAGGACGTTGACCTTACAAATATTGAGTTTACAGTTCTGTTACACCTGAACTTGAAAGGTCACCCATCCACCTGTTCTGTTCATATCAAATGTTGCTGCAGTTGTCAAATTGTGTTGTACAGATTAGGTCTAGTCAAGATATTACAGTTGTGTGTTAGTGAAATGAACTATAGTGTTCAACAGCGGGTTTTTATGTATGATTCTTATGTAAAATACTCATCATGGAAAAAATGTGTTCAAAAGTTTAGCCAAAAATATCCTGGTTTTACACTGCCAAGTAAATCAACAATATACAGAATAGTGCGACAGGTTCATAGAACAGGTACTGTGCTTGACAAAAAGAGAAACCGAAGAAGGCATGTTTTGACTGAAGAGGTTCTGGACGATATTGGTGCTCAATTAGAAGCCAACCCAAACATATCAATGCGCAAGGTGGCTTCACAATGTGGAGTGTCAAAAAGCTCAGCTCATGTTGCAAGAATTCTTTTAAATAAACAGTCTCTGGATTGTGAAGTAAGAAGTTGGTATGTTGTCATTTTTCAAATGTGGTTTTTGTAATTTTTCATGTCACATTGTCAATAATGTTCATTTATTACAATGCTGACCATTTTTTTAAAGTTAATGATACTACAAATAACACTCTGCACAGTCAGATTCTTGTTTTTGTTAAATATTTACATTAAAAATATTTCATATTCATTAATTAGATCTGTTTTGTGTCATATACTGATCTTTTCTACAATGAACCATATTTTAGATAAATGACAGGTTGATCTGAATTCAGTATAAGGTAGGGGTTAAATTAAATTTTCCTTGCATCATTACTGTAGATATACTCTAATATTCCAAGTTTCATCAAAGTCCACTCAGTAGTTTTGGAAATGTGAGTATAATATGGGTGTGGGGACAAGTGAAGACATTAGATTGATTAAGAGAGTTCAAAACATAGGTATTTGGCAGAAAATTTTCTCTGTCAAGGACTTTTCACTGTTAAAATAAAACTTTACAGCATACAGAACTGTAATTTCTTATTTTATATTGAAGCACTTTATCTCTGCAGGTCCACAATGAATGCTCAGCATAACAAAGACAATTGTGTTTCTGCAGACTTACTGCAAGACAAAACAGAAACACAAACTGAGCCACCTGCAGAGATTGCAGATCCCAGGGAACATGAGCAAAGTATGACTGATGTCAAGATGTCACCAGTTGATTCTATAAAGGTATGTGACAATCACAATTATGGTGGTCATTGCCAGTTTTCTGAGACTTATCTGATATACATGACATTTCAAGAGTTGGCTCTACTCACATCTTCAAGTGATTAACTGTCACTGTGCTGACTGATATTTTTGATATGATGTAGTGGTTAGCATATATGCATAGTATTTCAAAGGTTTTGGGTTTCATCATGATCTTTGCCACTAGTCTCAAAAATAAAAGCAATAAAAACACCCATTAGTATTATGACAGCCAGTCTCAAGTTCTCAAATGCAGTGAAAATATCAGCATTGTGGGTTGTAACACAGTGTGGAATCGGTAGATACCAACATTTCAGAGGAACATAATTTCTACAGCTTCAGGACTGCATATGGAAGCACTATGTTCCTTTGAAATGTTGGTACATTATCTATCCATAAGTGTTATTTATCTATGGTGCTATGACCCGGAAGACCAACATCTCAGTCTTGAATAATGAACCAAAGACATGCACATGCCTTCAGAGAAATTTGTAGGTGCAGAGTGAATTTTTAAAAAGCCATAAACTGTAGGGTACTTATTTCTTATTTATATTTTAGGTTTATTTCAAGACTCTGACACAGTGATAATGGAATGGCAGTGTATGCTGAAATAAAAGATACAAACAACAAATGAACTTTGTAGGAGCAAGGGTGTATTCATCATGAACCCACTTCAGTATATACACCACTTATAACAATCAGCTACTTGAAGGTGGTGTGTCAGTATTATAAAACAGTGTTACTCAGAACAAGTTCTGTGGCATAAAGAAAGTTGTCTCTTTTGTGAGACTCATTACTCTTCCTTCATCGTTTTCAAGTATCAGTCATTACAATATAATTTCAGGATGTTCTAATAATTTTTTAGATATTTGTAACAACAAAGATTTGTTTGTGACTTTACATTTAATAAATGCAAAATGTAAAAGAGAATTGCACTGGAATCTGAACCCATACAACATTTCCAGAAATATTTTATTTTTCTGAGCACAAACCTTTTATCCATGTCCTGAGCTATAGATCTTAATTCTTTGGGGAGAACCTAAAAAATATATAATGGTCTGAAAGATGGGAGTGTTTGAATTTCCCTTGCAGTCTTTACAACATCAAAAACAGAAAACGTCACTGCCAGCATATAATGTAAGCTCATATAAATAACACAAAATTTCAGATATTACACATTTAAATTTCTTAAAATATATGAAAATGAACAAACACCCCACAACAGACACTTGTAACTAAGACCCAACAGCTGATAAAACAGTCATACACAATTTTGGCTAAAACAGTATGGAGCTATAAGTTTTCATGTGTGTGTTTTAAGTGGATGAATATATGTCATATTTTTATATAATTTAATAATTTTATAACTTTGACATAATTAATTATTAATGACAGTATTATGACAAAACTAATGTAATGCACAATTTGTGTTAAAATCAAAGAAGTATATGTGAAACAGCCTAAAGATGACTGTTATGCCAGGATGTATCTATTCCTGTAACAAAAAATAGTTGTGTTAATGGAATATATAAAACACCTATTCCAAAAAAAATATACTTGTGCTATGTATCAGATATCCTAGAATAAAGAGAATCCAGTGATAGATATAGAATACAAGTAAAATTGTATGATGTTAGTAGAGTTACTTGCATTATATAGATTACTACCAAACATCAGACATAATTTTCCAGATCATTCAATGCTTCTGCTTGTAACATTATGCCTCAAATTAATGCATCAAAGAGTCAAGTCATAGAATCACATAATTATAAGGCAACTTTTCATATTCATGTGACCAGTATCAATATATCTGTTATTAAACAGTTGTGAAACACCGCTGATTTGTAACAGTTTCACTTCCTTGGGCTTTATGTGAAACATGAAGTTACTGATCCGTACCTTGTACCAATTTAATTTAATACCTGTATATCCTTGCAATTTTCAATTGTAAAGGAAAAGCCTAATTATTAGTAATTGCGATATGTGGTGGAACAAACAATATTGTTCAAGGTCACTAACAAACATTAGCATTATGGGGAACCCCTGTGGTTTTAACAGTACATGAAGGATGGATGTTTTTCTTTTGAGAACTGGGACATCTAGTAAATAGTCACACCAACTCAGGAGGTCATAAGTGTTTAGTATGATGATGTGGTGGACTGGAGCAGTACTTTTTCTTGCTATTATGCATGTGATGGCAGATGATCTCATGGTTTTCACTGAAGAACCTGTTTCTGCCACTTTGAACTCTCAAGAAATGGAAGGATTTCATAAACATTTCAGAAAGCATTCCCATAGGATAAATGGTAAGCTTGTTTTCTGTTTCAGATATGTTACAATACTTGTAATTTCCAGTAATTTTCTAATGATATGAAAACTTTTAACTGAATTATGCAAATATTTAAATATATGGAAATGGTGGTCTTTAAAAGAAAGAATAATTGTAATGATGAATTAGGATGTGGAAGCGATCACAGCTTGAAAGTGCCGAAGAAAATCACAGAATCCTCTTTCGTGATTGCAAGGAGATAATCACACAGCAGAGTTAGAAATTAATTTTTCATGTACTTCATTAAATATACTCCACATCAAAAGATGTTAATATAAAGGTTTTGTAAGATAGGATATTCTACCAAAAAATCAAAGCTAAAAAAACATGCAACTTATAGTACAGGCCACGAATATAAAATTTGATCAAAATACATACGATACTTTTGAAGATGAAACATGCAAACTGACAGATGTAATCTCTTACAATTATTGTTTTAATTTTATTTACTCTGTAAAGAACAAAAAATAAACATAAAGGTAAGAGATTAAACATTTTTTTTCCAATACAGAACAAAGCATATTTCCAATGGGCACACCACATGTGAAGTTAAGTAATTCATATTAAACCCTAAATGGTAGGATGCACATAAAAAATCAAAGCATTCACATATCTAATTGTTGGAACAGACAGATCAGGTACTGGGAGCAGCTCATGTGTCTGTATATCTACCTCTAACTGCCAGACTATACCAGCAACAGATGGGTCAGGAGTCATCGACATTCGAATTGTGACAACGGTAAGAAGACAATGAGAAATATCTTGCTTTTTAAACTAAGACATTGTCTTATGCAGATCCATTAGATTTAATGTGACACTCTTTGCTTTTAAAATGGATGCAAAATCTAACTGCCCGATCAATAAACATGCCAAGCTGGGTTATACATAATCAGATTATGTGAGAAAGAAATGGTTCTCGGAATAAGGACCTCACAAAATTATCTATGTTACTTAGAGTCAAATAAGATAGTTACAGATATCATGTGGACTGGGTATATCTGCCTCAGAACAGGACAAATTGTAGGATCTTGTAAACACAGTAATGAACTATCAGGTTCCATAAAAGGCACATAATTTCTTGACAAACTGAATGACTATTAGCTTCTCAAGAAGGACTCTGCTCCATGGAGTTAGTTAATTTATCTGGGTTCCTCTTACTATGTAAAGTTGCTGTAAGCTGGTGCTGTAACGTAAAATCTTCCACAGCCGCCATCTGGTGTGACATGTACACAGCCTCTTGTATACTGCTGCTACACCAACCAGCCACGAACATACACATGTGGGACTAGAACTCCAATTCCCCTTGCAAATATAAAGTTGAAAACAGGACAGGTATGTATTGCTTTAAAGAACATTAATATTTCTGGGTGATGGTACTATACAGGTGTAGGACGTACTGCCAACATTTCAGGGATCCTTAATGTCTCCATCCTCATGGTGAAGTGACTACCCAGTGGCCCATGCTGATACAGGTCCATAAGGTGGCTGGAACTGTTCAGATTGATTTGTACCACTGAAATGCTGTAAAAGTCTGAAATCCTATATACCAGTTGCATTATTTCAGGCAATGTTTGCTGAATTCCCATGGTCAGCAATAATTCTAGGACCTGAAAATGACTACATTGGAGGAGGCGTACTTGTGGCTCCTCACCATGTCCTCACTGCAGCACACAAAGTGGTGTCATATGTGTAAGTACAAGGAAACTTACAATGTACATACCGTGTAAACAAAGGAAAAAGGGAATGTCATGAGTCCACCAGAATAGCAGTCTGTAGTTCCATTAGTTTTAAAGTACAAAGTGTGGAAACTTGTACTCCAGTGAGTATATATGTTTTCTTAATGTGTTCTTTGTATTTTGCATAATCTCAGTTCTGCAATATCCCCATTTACAGAAGCAGATAATAAATATTGCAGTTCTTTCTCTAGTTATTGGCTCCAAGTTTTCATTGTATTATGTTCTCAGGACATTGTTTTATCTTTTACACACTTTGTTTTCCCATAGGAACTGTCCAGGTGTGAAGATACGTCTGGGAGACTGGGACATTACAAGGAACATAGAACCATATAGTTATCAAGACTATGAAATCTCTAGTGTCTACATTCACCCACAATTCAATTCTGCTAATCTGCAGAATGACATTGCTATCATTAAACTGTCCCAACCAGTACCACTGGGGGTATATCCTAACATAAACCCAGCTTGCCTGGCACAACAAAATGCTGTTTTTACAGGGGAGAGGTAAAGTATAGAATTCTCATGCACCACTTAAAAAAGATAAACTGATGGAATGACAATTTCATTAATAGTGACCACTTACTTAAAAATTGATACTGATATGCACAATTTGTGGTAATCTTTGATACCTAAGTTAAATTGTGAAACAAATCTAAATAATTTTCTCTTACCAGTTGAAGTATCTTACATTCATGTCTTGTATCAGGTGCACTGTAGCCGGATGGGGCAAGGATGCATTCGGTCCTAACGGCCAGTACCAGAGTATACAGAGAGAGGCAAGGCTTCCAGTACTCAGATGGGCAGACTGTCAAGATAAGTTACAGGTCACACGTCTCGGTTCACAGTTCCAATTCAACCCCACCAGTTTCATTTGTGCAGGCGGAGAAGAAGGCTATGATGCTTGCACAGTGAGTCACGGTGACAATATTTCATACGACCACAGTCCAAACATCTTGTTCCAATTTTACTATTCTGATAATTACTCATATTAACATTCATCTAGCACTCTTGTTTCATATTCTGGAAGTCCTGGGATCAAATTTCAGCAAAGAGGTATTTTGAGGTTTTTCATAATTGTCCTCAGTCCCTCCAAGAAAATACTGGATAGTTCCTTAAATCAAGCCACAACATCTTTATATATCTTTTCCAATTCACATTATTCATTAATTATTCTATCATTTAATGTTATATTGCCTGGACTACTGACAGCATTGTTACATAAATCATAAACAAACATTAATGTTGTTACTATCCTGTATTTATGTTAATTAATCATACATGTGCTTGCTGCATAAAATGTTTCTTCGTTATAAGTCAGTACCCTTCAGAAAAGTATATTTGAATTTGCTTCAGATGGAAACAATTTACAGAATAATGTAAACCAAATAAACATTCATGATTCAACCAACAGACACAATTCCTACAAGCAATCTACTATAAACGACAAGATCAAAATAAATAATATTATTAACCTGCCTTATTTTGTGTCCTTCTAGGGTGATGGAGGCTCGGCACTGGTGTGTGAAATGAAGGGCCAGTATTATGTTGCAGGCATTGTTGCTTGGGGCATTGGATGTGCAGACAAAGGTGTTCCTGGAGTGTACGTCAATGTACCGAGCTACATGAACTGGATCAGTCAGAAAATATCAGGAACCTAGTTTTACCTGAAACAGTTCAGAATTGCTCAAATTACAAAGTATTTAGCCTTCAACGGCATCTTTGGTGTTCACACACAAATATATATTATACAGTGAAATCTCATTAAAGAGTAATTTTCAGTATGTAATAAATGTTAACATAAGTCTCCTAGAGACATGTAAGCTTACCCCATTATGTGAAAAGAGAATCTTAATTAATCATGCTTCATTTTATCTCTCATGCAACTGTTCTTACCTTGATATTATACATAATACTCTAAAATTATGTCTCTATGTTCAGTGCAACATAAAAAATAATTCCAGACACTAGAAAATCTTATACACTTTTATTTTCAAACAGCTTGGAAAGTGACTTCATTTCCAAAATAATAGGGCTTCATTTGACACATTTCCAAGGTATAATGCATAGTATGTTAAAAACAAACAGTTCACCATGTTATTTTACTATTAGCATGGTGACCCTTTTGAACACACAATTATTTTGTTTCACTTTTGAATGTAAAAGCATTGAAATTTATAAATTCAAAAGTATTCTTTAGTATGAGCAAGGCAAAACCAGTTTCTGCTCCAAAGAAATACAAACCTAATGCAGGGTTTCCACCAGATAAAATTATACATTTTATACAAAAATAGTACCAAGACAGCATGCAAGACAAATCACCACAACTTCCAATCTATACACCACACACTGTGAACACAAACTAATTGTTCATAAAGCACTCATCTGTTCTCTTGAAGCATTGTGTTAACTTTATTTGTATGGAATAAATAAAAATGTCTTTCACATTGTGAAACATCAGATCTTTAAAATATTTTATTTTGGGTCTAGGATGAAACTCAGTCTTATTTTTTATAGGAAAAACATTACTTCAGGGGCAAAGCAATCACTTTGAAAAATGAAAATAAAAAGTCTTCTGACTTACTTTCGTGGTTCAGTGGTACTCCATATACACAGCAGAACAAATGGGATAATGCGCATCATTGGCCATCTCCAGCCAGCTAATTGAGGTTTACACTCACAGCAAGTGCTCGGCTGGTTGAAGCTAACTAACGATGTGTTTCTCTGATCACTTCTTCAATGTTACAGTGTACGGAGTACCAGTGCACCAGAAAAAGTAAGACAGAAGACTCTTTATCTTTTGATTTTCAAAGTGTTAGCTCGGCTAACACAGTAACATGAACAATTTACCCATACATTACTTCAACACATATCATACAGACAAATCATGTTAACACAGCAACCACACAAGATGCAGATTGCCCTAAGTATATCATGCCTTTATATCACAGAAATGAGCCAAGTATCCTCTAACATTAAGAAAGGTATATAGTTACACACCACGGAATCACATTCAATGTGTCTACAATCTGGGAAGTATGAGAGCCCCAGAAAATTACAAAAATGTTGGAGAAGGCAGAGACTCAAAAACCACAACCGTCCAACCTCAATTAGGTGTCTTACCGAGTAAGTTACTTTGGTTTCCTCTTAACCCATTGGAACAAGGTACTGTTTTTTATAAAACTGCAGAATTGGAAGCCTGTATTTATAACATGTTTCAGTTAGAGAGGCTTATTTACTATGTCATTATCTTGGGAACAGCCATTCATATGTGACAACATATTTACCTCTACAGCTCCTTTACAAATATTTTAAAATTCAATCAGTGTTTAACTAAAAGTACCAAAAATTATTTTATTATACAAGGAAAAAATTTAAATGTTAAATATGCATTTTGGACACATGATAAAGATCCATGTTTCTCTAGTCCAAGTAATATGTCAAATGCCAATAGTTACTATGGATTGAAGATAACTTCCATACTTCATATGTACTATGATATCAGAATCAGTGTGTACATGCAATACATCAATAAATACAGACATACAACAGTACTGTGCCTTTTTTCATCACACTGTATGTGCTTCTCATCATACGTGATATTTATCTGTTAATTTATCTTGTTTTGAATAACATACACAGCTCTTAGTAATAATTTTTATAATGAATTTTGATTAACTACTGTATTTTTATGTTCATGAAAATGTCATATTTTGAGGATTATATCAACAATAATTTTCTTTGGATGGTAAGATGTTTTATATGTAAGGCATGTTTGAAAACTAGAAGCAGAGCACTAAGCTATGAGATGCATCTCAGTAATATAACCAATAACTATTGGGCATTCAGAAAATTACTTTACATGTGGCAAATATATTCATAAATATAGGCTGAAGATTATACAGTGCTATACACCAATGGGTTAAGTGGTTCCCAGACATGTTGCAGAAGAGGATAGAGTCCATTAAGCTGATAGCTCTGAACTAGAGATACACACTGAAGTACCTCCTTACAGAATCCTTTAATGACAGAGTGCTTAAAAATAAATTGTGAAGTACATTTTCTTACACATGAAGCTATTCTCAAAAAAAAAAAAAAATGTACTGTTTTCTCTTTGTATTTATGTTACTGTGGAATCCTTCAAAAGATGTCTTCTGCCCTGTCTCTGTCATGTGTTATTTTACATTAAGATCAATCCATTAACTACTACTATTCATTCTTCTAAATCAAAAGTGCTCTTAAAATTCATTAATGTCACTACTGCTTACATTACAAAGTCTGAAAACCTTCTGTATACTGTCCGTAATAATCTAATATATCTAAAGTTTTATTATTCACAAAATGTCTTGGATATTTAAAATGACAAAGGACCACAGTCTGTTTCTACATACAGATATAGCACCAAAGGACTGTATGTGTACTTGTGCAAAGATTTACAGCTAAATTCTTAACATTTGTTCTAAAAGTATGAAATTATAAAAAACACGATTGAAAAATTATAAACTGTAAAGGAGTACATAGAGCTTCTACATGCGTTCTTTGCACCTTGGCAATCTAAATGCTCCTAAACTGTTCCAAACAGCTTTGATCACTAAATAAATATAACATAAGATTTTAATATTAATTTTTGTCTGTCTCTTCTACTGTTTCATTTGTTTATCAGAAAATGTTTTGAATATATTTCTTTCATTTCATGTTTACATATTGCAAACTATCTATCAACTCCTAATGTAATAGCCTACGTCTGTCAAATTTAACTGCAATGTGGGAAAAAAATCAAGTTCTGAAAGTAATGACTCTGGTAGCAAGAAATGCAAATGAGGCCATGGTGACACTTTTGGTGGGGTCTGGCAGAGTCTGCATTTGGCAGGAATCTTGCTTCAGTCTCTCTGAAGGGTGTGTTGACATTTAGTTTACCTTATACAGAAATTTCATAAATATTTTCAATGTGATTTGGAAAGGGAATTTTGCAATAAATTGTATTTCTGTTCAACACAAAAAAGGTTCATTCCTCTCAGCCTGATAGTCCATACTACGCTAGTTCTACAGATGCAATATGTCAACATTTTTCATACCCTGTTAATTTTAAAGACAATTATTAACAAAACAAAGCATTTAATAACTTAATTAGACAAATAACCTTTTACCTTTATTGGTCACGTGTCATAGCTAAAGCACTTTTCGACTAGCTGTGTCTGAAGAGTAACGTGGCTAAACCATACCTAAGGCAAAGTTTGACCAGCAGCTCTACACAATGGGTGTTTAAATTCCCTGTTGCCATATAATAGGGATTAATTTAAATTTTATAATTTGTATGTTGTTAATGTAATATAAAAGTAAGGCGGATAAGGAAATTTAGTGTAGTTCAGGAGCTGTCATATGATCAAATCCTGGACAAGTCAAAATATTTTTATTGCTTGTCATTTTAAAAATCTTACAGATTATTATTATTACATTAAGTATGACTAGTAATAATAATAATAATAACAATAATAACAGTATTATTTATGTTCCTCTCAAGTAAAACTTATTATTTTGAGATTTTCAGTGGCAACCATATCTTAAATTCATAATTTCTAAAAGTTCACTTAACAGACTATAAACAGTACCATGTTCATGATCTGTCACCACATCAAATTTCAAGTGTATAGTAACACCACTGGTTCATCAGTTAATTAAATCAAAACAAGGAAGCTAAACACAAGTTTCATGTGGCCAGTCATTATACATTCTAGAGGGTCCAGTAGAGAAGACTGATGATTTTATGTTGAGTAGTATACGACAATGTAAGGAGTGCAGAGGTTTTGAAGGTCACAGCTGTGCACATGCGACAATGTAGTTCCAGCAAGATGGCGCATCACATTACATACTGTACAACTGAATACGGTGAAGTTGCATGAAATGTTTCTCCACTTAATCTCATAATTTTGGGGACATTATATGTATCATACTTATTTCCAAAATTTCTGTTACATATTAATGTGCCACTTTATATTAGTTACTGAATGAAACAATTTATTCACAAATCAAAAAAGTCAGTTTTCTCTGCCAGACCCTGCACAGAATAATTAATTTAACAAAGGCTGTTATTTTTATAAAAAACTGTTAGTATGCATCATTTCAGTACCTTACATTAAGCGGTTCTAGTGTCACTCCCACCCCACAAGTTTATGAATCCAGCATGGTACTACCAACTGTCAGAAATTAAATGCATGACCTGGTAGCCTCCAATGGCATAACACCTACAATGAATTTTATCAAAATCCATCTAGCAGTTCTCAAGTTGAAACACATAAAAGGACTGGCATGATCATATATGTTCATTTTATGCACACTGTGGAAAGAACGCATAATAGAAACTAGAGTGAGCATGGTTTGATACACCATAAAAAACATTAATTACACACCATAAACTACATTTCATTTCCTAATCTTATAACTATGTACACTTGGGTAAAATACAATTATAATCAATACAAAAATAAAACAGA
>NW_019059975.1:77854-89067 GCF_000696155.1 Zootermopsis nevadensis | reverse complement strand
TGCTGAAAACTTCTTCATTGTCATCAATCTTGGGCTCTGGGCCAATGCTTGGCTCAATCTTATTATTTACCACCTCCTGAAGTAGAGGCGTTTCTGCATCTGCAGGAGGCACAGCACTCAAGTTCAAACATCCAATACCATCTCCTGAAACAGTACACCTGCAGTGCATACTCCACATTCCAAGTTTCAAACACAAAAATCATCATGTTTACTAGTAGTAGGTTATATAAAATTACACCACTTTCAGAAAAACTTACACGCGGTTATACGTGAAGCTATCTGCGACTTCATGATTCTCCTATAATAACAGTAAGTTGGTTCTATAAATGAAATAAGAAAGGAAATATTCTTGCATATAATATCCACAGAAATTGTCCTAACTGAAAACAAATATTTCTCAGAAATAAACTATCACACATAATGCAACTAAGTTACTCTGCAAGATAAAAACAAAAACAACAAAACCTGAAATTTGAACCCACCATGAGTCAATCAAATGCTGTTCATAGCTTATCTGAACTACTTGACAAAAATCAAGCTAAAAACCAACCTCTGAGCTTCTTATCAGTGTTTCAAGTGGCTGCCTACCAAAAGGTCTCCTTATAAAAATTCTGTACAAATTTCCAATGACTTGCACCGAGTTACATATCCGAATCATTGCACCCTCCTTGACTAAACTACTCTTTTTTATGATGCTCGAAGATTCATTGCCATTCACAAGAGCCCTCTCTCCAGCCATATGAATCAAGTTCACATCACTAAACCCTGTTTCTTTAAAGATCCATTTTAATTCTATCCTACCATCTATGCCTAGGTTTTCTGCAACATGGAGGCAGTATGTTTCTCCAAAATGCTGGTATCTACCTATAAGTCCACATAGTATTACAACCCAGAAGATCAACATCAACACCTTCACTGTTGTCAGAACCTCAAATCACATAAATTTTATATCATACAAGACTTAATAATGATAAAACTTGCCTCCAGTTTGTAACAGATATAATGGTACCTGTGAGCTGCTGCTGACAGAGTATATGATTCACAGCCATATTGTTAAAATCACCATCAGCTCCAGAGATCATGTGATCCCTGCCTCCGTCATGGCAGGCTGCAGAACTGCTGAACACAGGATTATTGTCACAAGCATTGTCTAAGATACCACAACTGACAAATTCACTCTCAGAACACACATTCTCTTTCTGTTTCATAACTGATGATGCCGATATGGCAGACACATCGGCAGGTGTTAGCTTCTTTTCGCTCGAACTGTCAACCCGCTGCCGTTTCCCCCCTTTCCGTGATGTGCATCCCTTCCCACCCCCCTTCCCTGTCATGAAAGGTGCTGAGGTAGCGTCTGCTTGCCACTTCTGAAAGCGCTCTTCATACGAGCTAAGGCATAGACTTGAACTGGTCAGGTACTCGGTCAGGTTCACAGTGGGCAGACATATTTGAACTCCTGCACATGGTGCCACACGGAGCAAAGGCTCTTTCTCCTTTTTCTTGTCTTCTGAGTCATGTGAGATGAGATCACTGCTGCCAATGGCTGACAATAATTTATCACGCTGCGAGATAATGTCAAGGTCTAATACAAATACATCTCAGTTCCACACTCCCTTTTGCTAAATAAAACAATTCATAAACCAAGTCATTTTAAAATTACATCTAAAACTTATTCCTCCTTTGTGGGAAATTCTAATAATAGCTGATGTGAAGTTCTGTCAGAGTGGCCTTTCTGAATACTCATATGTGGCAAGAATGTATCATCAAGCCTCTGCTATACCTAACACAGCAGTGAATACTAAAATAAAATGTAATTTTCTGTGCTTAAACATACTAAAATGTTGAGTAGGCACTAGAATTAACCACTCTAAAAGATGAATAAACAAAACAGTAACATATGTAGTTACCTGTATCAGTAAAGGTACATTTATTTTAATTAAATATATGCTTATGTACATATATAAATCCATGGTAGAAGAAAAATTTATTTAGGTAGTGATGAGTTAACAGTTTTGAATGGATAGCCATCGATGGTCTGAATGTATGGCAGCCACTGGATCAGCACACAATAAAACAGGAACCAAAAAGAAGATACTGTAACAGTTCTTTGCTGATTAATTCAATGCCGTATACTAAATTTCCAACATTTTGTCTTAAGGATACATGCTTCATGTGCAATGGACGCCAGCGGTAGTTCAGGTACGCAAGAAATGAAGTGAGCCGTCTTTGTAAAGGAAGAATTGTTCGTATTCGAGGATTGTGGGACATAGCTTGGACTCTGCTCCAAGCCTCATTGTATCGTGGACGAAGCTCTATCGTCACGCGTGCAGGAAGCTTAAGATCCTCTTGACATTCTATAATAATAATAATAATAAAAAAACGATGCAATAAATTTTACAGTATGAAAATTAAAAAATCAAGTATTTGTGAGAACACGCTTTGAAATAAATAAAATACAGGTAGTGAATGAAACATTAAAAAATTATGTAGTATGAGATATCTAAAGATTTTGTGGGCAGAGTTAGCATTCAATGTTCATTCACCGATAACAGCAATTACAGGACTATCAGTAGTGACAGAGAATGATACAAACGTGCTGGTGAATTATGAAGTCGGCTGTCTTCTGGGTTGTAGCACCATGTACTCTGGTACAAGTTTACCAGCATTTCAGAGGTCCCTGCTGCCTCAAACATCAGGGAAACGAGTGCTCATCTACTTCTAGCAGAATACATGGCACTATAACCTAGAAGACAGCCATTTTCGTACTCACTGCATGAGAATCTCAAATTCTACAACATGCACAACTGACAATATTATTTCAGAAAATTAAGTGCATTTCAGTTACTACAAAACCAACAATGTATATACCTTGTAGCCTGTTCAGCTTGCGAAGTGCCCGGCAAAGTGGAGTTTTAATACGAAGAGTTTTTCCTTTTATACGAATCTGTATTGTGCCCTTATACACCAGCTCATTGAGTTTCATGCACATGATCTTCTCTGTACAAAAACCAATCTTCCTGCGAATCTCGCCATAGTTGACAAGACCATACAGCTCTTTTGCGGCATTTTTCAAATCTACACATCAAACAAGAGATGACCAGTGAATCAATAATGCTAAGAATGTATTCACATATTATGACAGAAACACATTATTACATTAAAATTTTGCACCTCTGTCAGGAAAATGTTGACTATATATTTGTAATAAAGGTAAGAGATACAGTTGTCTCCGGAGCTTATCAAGCACCAAACTATAAAAACATACAGGATAATTTTTTTTTGTATATTCTTCTTCTGTTGGCTTGTTGGGAAATTTACTTTGAAGACACTACAAGGTTTACTTTAGTAATAACCATAATCTATGAGGATGTTACTTGTTACTGGTGTTTACGATAAAGACTACACAAATTTACTGCAAGTATTAATGCACAACACACGCTGTTCAAACTTGTAACTGTGCATATTTGTGTCATCATTACTTGGCATCCAATGCAAAGATCTGGAATTAAATCTGAACAGTGTATTGTCTGGAGAAAGCAACTGATAAATTTGTCAAAGCAAAGGAAAAATGGGAATGAAATAAATTTTTTGGGAACAGTTTTCAAATTAGACAAGAATGCAAACTCGTGTTATTACAATATTAAAGAAGATAACTTACTATCAGAGAATATGAGATGCTTAGAGATCTTGTGCCATGTCCGGTAATAAAAGTGTCGAACTTGGTCCTTGTTCTTTATTAAGTGCTCACCTAGCCCTTTCTTCTTTGCCTTAGTTGCAAAATGATTTTGAATTGAATCAAAATCTTTACCATATTCATTGAGAGCTTCAAAGAATGTATTCTTATCTTCCTGTGACCACAGTTCCCAAGTCCGTTTCTTTGGCTTTGTATCATTCTGCTTGAGATCAACCTTCTCATGTCTTTCAGGTTTCTCAGGTTTTTCAGGCTTGTCTGGTTTATCATCAACCTTTGTTAGTTCTGCATGTGAAAATAAAAAAGGGCATGCAACACTTTTCATTTAACTTACAGGACTTCATAGCAATACCTAGACAATTATATACATACATGCTAAGTACCTGTTTTTCGAACATAATTAGAATTATACAAATTATGACATGAAATTTGATGCCAGTAGCACGTTTAATCACTCGCTCTGATATAAATACCTAAACAGTTTGTGTGAGGTCAAGTAGCTATAAATAAAAGCAAAATAGGGACATATACATAGCCTACCAATTGTAAAAGCCAGTTAATATAAATCATCACTCACAATTCATATGCAATTCATATCAACATTACTTAACTTCATACAGATACAGCAGTGGCACTGATAGAAACAAAATATGAAACTAAAATAATTCAATTACAGTATGACAAAGGGCAGAGACAAATATTATACAATACACATCCTATGCTAATAAACTAAATAAAATCCAAAGACTCAGTAAAGCTTCAATATTTTTCTAACAACGTACTGGATTTCAGAAGTTTTATATTGATATTCCCAGTTCCAAAATATTATAAACCCATACAGATGCAACACATGCCAGTTCCCGTATATTTCTTGCTGAAATCAACTACCAAAAAGTGTATGATAAAGAACTAATTAATGGCTGAAAATGTAATACTTTCACATAACCTCAACCTGTCAACAGCTTTATACTGTAGTATTATGAAGAGGAATGAACAAGACACCTTTCTTATCTGCAACTACTGAGGTTACCGGTGTTGCAGTAGAGTCAAGTCGCATTTTCTTAGACACTCTTGCACTTGATCGTATTTGCAGACTGGTACTTGAACCAATAACTTCCTGGTTATGTGTGACTGAGCCCAATGGTTCTGGTTCCTGAAGTGGATTGCCAAATATTGACATTTCCATGGAATGATGCGCCAAACTACTGCTTTCGCCATGACAAGAAGAATCCATACTGAAATCATTTTTCGTAAATCACACTATAAAATATTTTATACCTGTACCACCATGATATACAATGGCTTCTTTCCAAATCTGTATGTGAAAAATACTTTAACCTTTTAAAGGAGGATAACAAATGTTCTACAATAATTCCTTACCATTAAAACACTGTTACATTATCAACAAGCTACGAATTCTGTTTGTTATACTGACGTCTTGAACTGAACAAGGGACTACTGGAGATGTCATGTTTACCCAGCCAACCTAGGATATCACTTGCAGGCATTGTACGAAATAGCTGAAATCTCGGTCAAGTGAGCACTGACGTATATTTTAAGGATGTGTTATAACATTCCAAAGCTATGACAATAAAATTAAAAATTAAAATCCATGTTTCACTGTCAGTTTTGAAACAAATAAACCTTTCAAATCTGTCGGGTATAACACAAAATTTCTTGCAAATGGCGGGTGTGTAATTGCTTGCCAACTACTAATTTCTCTGATCAAATTGCGAGACTTGATCATAAAACAGTTACCTTTTCGTTACCTTCCCTTGTACATGGAGTCTTCTTTTACTTAAAAAAATTATATATCTTAATATAGGTATCACTATTAAAACGCTACATAGTGTCAGAAGTCCGGAAAACTTCTTTCTGCACCAAAAATTGTAGTCCCTCTCAAAATCATAGTCCTGTTGCCAATTCACAATAATAAACGTTCTTGCCCTTTATCTCAAATGTATGGTATTAGATTGAAAATAAGTACATTATTTTCTTATACCTAGAAGTATATTATTTTGATTGTAATTCATATGCTGTTATGAAGCTTAATTAAATTCCGAAGACGTTTGTGTCCAGAACAAATCTCTTATTATGTTGACTAGCCTGACTACAGACATTAATGACAAAGGACAAGAATTTGGGGAAATATGTAAAAATTATAATTAATTGAGTTTATATTAGCTGACGTGTCTTTCATGTTGTTCATTTGTTGCATATGTGTTAAAATTCTATCATACAAAATTAATGCTATAATATGCAATCTTATCTGAAGCAAGTCACTTTCCTGCTGTCTGTAACATTTATACCTCACACATAATTATTTTATAAACTTTGTCAAAAGTTTACTACAGTGTTCTACTTATATTGGAACAGATGTGCAACTTATAGTCCAGAATATCTTGCTTATATACATAATAGTCTTTGAATTACCCGATCAACAAGAGCCATTACTTGCAATGATAAAATCTGAATAAAAAGTTTTCTGGCTAGTTTTTTTTCAATGCAAACTATGTAGACCTATTATGTGCATAAGTCTACAAACTTAAAGAGAAAGTCAGCCAAAATATTACACCCCGGACATTATTTTATAAGGAGGATTGTTAGTTGTATGAATGACAGTTTATGCAAATAAAATTATTTTCAAACTCACTTTATATTTTTACCAGAAATCATCCACTAGATATACATTCATATTTCATGTTTTTAAACCACAACCCAGCTTTGGCTTATTTGGCAAAAGAATCACATTTGAATTTATAATTTAAACAAATAATTTGTTGGTTGCAATTCTTCTCTTTTTACGTTATTTCAATTTTATGAACATCTCTAATGCAGCTTGACAGCAACTTGCCAAATTTCAGATATGCAAGGCATCTTGTCTTAATTTAAGACTAGCATTAGTCTGCTTTTTTAATTGCTTTGATACTGTATGTCATTTTCAGCAAGACAAGAAAGAAAGCTGTCATGATGTAATCAATTTAATCTTGTAGATTTTATGTATTGGACTGATAATTTGTACCTTTGGATCTCTTGTTTTGTATGTTATTTAATTATGTTAATTGCATTTTTATGATTAAATATTGTAAGCAGGGAAAAGGCATGGAAGGAAGATGATATATTAATAAATTTAAAGTTGACTTAACTGCATTTGTTATGTCTCTTGGAAATGTTTGTGACTTTTCCTTGGAAAGACTCAGGAATGTTGTAAGAGAAAATGGCCTGCCCCTGGCTGAGATATAAATTGGGTTTCACAAGGTACTGAGCGCAATGTTCAGATCTTAGCATGTCAGAAGTGACAGGAGATTGGAGAAAACTGCATAATGAGGAACTTCATAGTTACTCTTTACTAAATGTGAGGAAGATCAAGTCCAGGGAGATGTGGGCAAGGCTTATAGCATGCATGGTAGATTTAAGAAATGCATGCAAAAGACTGGTCAAGTGTGGGCAAGGCATATAGCATGCATGCAAAAGACTGGTCAGAAAATCTGAAGGAAAGAGATTGCTTGTAATACCTCGGCATTGATGGGAGAAATTACCAAAAACGGATTTTAAGAGAATTAGGGTGTAACGGTATAGTCTATATTCACGTAGCTCAGAATTGGGACCAATGGCGAAATATTTTTAATATGGTAATGTTCTTCAGGTTCCTATATAAGGAAGGAAGTGTGGGTGGCTGCAATATCAGAGTAAACTGCCAGAGATAATGGCTAAGGCATATGATATGATGATAATAATAACAATAATAATAATAATAGTCGGATGTGGCTCTTCACCACACACGGACGGTCTTGAGCAAGGAGAGGCTCTTGGATGCCTAGCATCTGTATTGCGCTTCACTTACTCCTGGGTGGGTGAGGACCAGTGTCCAGCATAGTCAGACTATGATGGTGAAAGGTACTACCTCTCCCCATTACCTTAACCCCTTAGTCATATTGAAAAACTTGGGGGGAAAAAATCCTGACTTTTTTGGTCTTGAATAATGTATCCCAGGAATGATACCTATGGCTGATACATCTTTGGTTATAAGGCCTTTTGTGACTATAAACACAGAAAACATTACAGCAGGCATGCAAACTTTCAGCTTCATGGTTATTGCACATATTATATGTCCTTAAAGAGTACAGATTCCCATAAGATGTGTTACTAGAAATTCAAAGATCCAAAAATGTCAGTGGCATTTCAAAATCATGTAAGTCAGTTCTTTAATCTGTATCGCATGGGAATAGGAAATTCAAACCCTCCTATGTATTATGGGGCTGCTGGCTGGACTTAAACTCTGGAATTTATGATTTATCAGCATGCAAATGTGATGCGGGGCCAGATGGACTGCAGTATAAACCACGACACAAGGATTACAAAGGTTAATATTTGTATTAAATTCAAAGCTATTTGAAGCATGAATTATATAAACTGCATTCTATTATTACTACTACTAATTATAATATTGTATGTAAATTAGTCCTTTTGCAAAATGATTGCTGAAAAATTATTTTTAAACTCTAGTATTTCTAAAACCTTTTAACACTACAAAATTAACACAACTTTAATGCAAAAAACTGTGCAGTTTCCCAGCATAGTTTGCCACACAATTGGATCTGGATGTTACTAAACACCTTTCAGTTAGCATGTGGTAGGAGTGAGAAGTTGGGGTGAAGCAGTTTTGATCTCTTTTAAAGTACAAACGTGGCACCATGAATATATGTCAGAATGTGCATACCTCTCAAATTATGATTGTTGTTTACTATATTGTAGAAATGTCTGTGCTTTGAATCATGACTATTTTCTCTACAGTAATTTCATTTTCTTATCTGCAATGATTTTTGTTTCTGGAATTGGAAGAAACTTATGGAAGATAAAACATTCAAAACTATGCATTTGTACATTTATTGAGCTCATAGAACAATAATTTATGTACGATAACAATAAAATCACAAAACTATACATTTGTGCCTGTTTACAAGACAGTAATATGCACAATATGATCATCCCTGAACTTATAGTATGGTATGGAATGTAGTAAAACAACTAAAATAAGTTTCACAAAATATCCAACATTCTGAAAACATGAAACATCAAGAATCAAAAACAACATACATTAATATTCTCCTTAAATCTGTTTGCACCTGGTGCATCCTTACATACCTACTTTACAGATTCTATGTACAGTCAATAAAATCTCTGTTTATAGTTGCATTTAAATAATATTACAAAATTATTAGACAATATGAACTGGTAATGTTATACAGTACATTAAATTACATGGAGAGGTTAGCAAAATTGGTACTGGTGTTTACAGTAATACCTCACTATTCAGAATTATGTTATACATCAGGTACTTAAAATAAGAATTTATTTCCATTATATCAGTTTTACAAAAATAAGCACCAAGGAAATGTGCAGCCATCTTTGGTATCTACTTGCACTAGATATAGTTATAGATATTCTAGTGGTAAACAGTTTCTATTCCAGCATCTCACATCTTTAGATTCTAATATGTGGAACTCAAGAAGATGCTCCTTACAGCCTCCATAAAAATGAACATTTCACCTATAATACAATATTATTCTTGATACAGAAAGCTAAAATTTGAAGTCTCACATGCACAATCACACCAGAAGTTTAAATTTAATTCATTCTGCAGGCTAACACTGGATAAAACATGCAACCAAACGTATCACCTGTCGTATAGTGCTATTCCTCTCTATTAACATTTAAAATCTACAATCCTCCTTATTTGGAATCAGTTCCAGCAAGTTTCAAGGCAGAATCATACATGAAAATACATACTTCATGGTCTTATTTTCATAATCACTGAGGTAAAAGTGACTACAGGGAACTAATTTGTAATTTGTTGATTTTAATAAATATTCTTATTATTTTAGTGCTTATGTTTTGTGTGTCCATGGACCATTAAGTATGAATGTACTTTCAAAGCTTTGAACAAAGTGAAAAAACAGTTCATTTAATTTGCATAACATTATTTGTCTGACCCTAGTTTTCATTTACAGCTGTACACCAAATTTCACACATAGCTTACAGATCACTTAAGGCCCACAGACAAACAAAAGATATGAGAATCTGACAGTTTATTTTGTTATAACCAATAATAATAAATACCTCTCCTTTCAATATTACGAGTTTCCTAACGATCAAGCTGAAAGTGAAACTGAAATTTAAATAAAATTCATTTTCAAAAACAGACGAGACTATTAAAGATCAAGTTATTTACTACACAAACAGGAATTCTGGTGTTATTTCACCTTGCATGCGATTATCAAGACACCCAAGGCATCAGTTTCATTTAGCTTGTCTTACACATTTTATTACATGATTATATGGCCATTAAAAACATATATTTGGGGGAAGACAATCTCCCTTTCTCATATTTGAACCCATTTCGAGTTTAGATACCTCTGATCCTATACAACTCAGGCAGAAGCAGATTAATCTTTGAGAAAAAAAGCAACACAGGAGGATGTTGTATGCTGGGCAGCTGTGTACTAACACACACACACACACACACACACACACACACACAAGTATGAATGTACAATTATACATAAGGATACTGCAAGCAGACACGCACCATTACCAGTGATCACATGTGCACAACAGAAAAGTATGGGGCACTACACATATTACTTGCAGAGTGTTTTACAAAAATAGCAAAATATTATTCCAGCTTTCAATACTTAGTACAAAGATACCTAATAATTTGTATTCCAACTTGTTTTAACAAGAATTAACATTCTTATGTTGCTGTCTTGTTTAATTATGATGTAGAGGCAGTTTTGTGTTCAAGTCTGATATGATTGGTGTTCTTTGGATGGTCCCCCTCTAAAATAATTTTCATGCAAAGTAATCCATCATATTCCATTCATTAATGTCAAACATTTAAAATTACCTTTCTTCCAATCCACAAATATTTTGATAAATTCATGTGTTATCAGTGCATTTATAAAGTCTGTAAAGTGATTTAACAACCTTATGAGCTACTCTTCTAACAGCTTCTTAGTGAAATATATTTATATGTATATTGAAATAATTATTTCCTGACCTAATTACATTATAAGTTATTTGGACAAGTATTTGATAATTACCTTAGGATATATATATATTGGTAATTTGGATAGGAATCTCATGGAAAGTACCATGTTTATGTCTCCACATCAGACAGTAAGAACTGCTACAAAGTTGTCTGAGAAAGAAGTTTTTTTCAAAGTTTAAGACATTAATGAACAAAGTTTGAAGCATGGCTTTGATATCATAAGTTACCTATTATTTTAGCATATATTTATGAGAATTTAAGATGTTCTCATTCTTTTTGGTAGCACCTGGCACTTACACTAATATTATTGTGCCTTACTACTACCAAAAACTACAGACAAATCCACCAAGAACTTCATAAACACAATGGACAAGGAATTTTATAATTATGATGGTAATTTAAAATCAAATCATATAAATAGCTTTCAGAACTCCCAGATATGACATAATGGGAACATCCACAAATAGCATT
>NW_019059975.1:42049-77824 GCF_000696155.1 Zootermopsis nevadensis | reverse complement strand
CACAGAGTTAATGCACCAGTGGAAGTGTTTCTAGTAACGCCAAAGAAAGTAAAGTTTAACACAGCAGTCTTCCATCAATATTTACAAATTTGCTCATGGTAATAATTTGAAGTACGTGTCCCTTGCAAATAAAACATGTATATACTATCTTTGCAGTAAGAGAACTGCAGAATTGTCTTTATGGAATCTGTGTATATCACAGGTACAGGCAAACAACTTAATGAATTGAACAAAGAACCTTTTGCCCATTCTGGGAATCTGAATTTGGAATGTCAGAACTTCTGTAACAAACAGCATGATAACCTAGTACACTTCCAACCTGAAACAATACTACGTAATTAAATGTATCTAGAATGCAGAATCATTGGTTTCCATTTCATGCCCAAAACCACAATGAGTTAATATCAGAAAGCTACTTTTAGCTGTGATCTGAACATTTTTTCATCAGAAATTCATGGCAAAAAGGAAACTGCTTCTACCTCTTCACTGGTTTTATAAGATGAATTAAGAACATTATCCACTTGAAGTGTACATATTCCACATTCTGAGAATGAATGGCTTGTCATAAGTTCAAAGCCTTGCTTCAAACAGTAGAAATGCTACTCATATATAACATAATTATCCAGGAAGTAAACACTAAACCTGAATAGTAATATGAATTGTATACAGACTGGATTATAGGTGTGTTCTGTGGATAAACACAACAAAACATTTGAATACTGCCAATTTACATGTACATATTTAAAATACCAGTATTCTGCTTGAAAATACAGATATTCAAACCAGAAAAAAGACCTTGCATGACCTGAAAGGAACAATAACTTAGTTGAACCACCAAAACACATGTAAATGCACAACATCCTTGGCACTTTCATTTTATGTACTTCTCGCAGGAATGGAAAACATTTCAAGAACACATAATTACTAATTGAAACCAGTTTTAAATTAACAATTTTGGCACATTAAAAAGAAATCTGTAACTACTAACTAAACAAGAGAATCTTTTCTGTATTTAGTCAAATCTTCAACACCATCTACACTTATTTGTATCCCAATTAGTCCAAGCTCTTAAGCCCCTATGTTCCAAACCTTACAGAGTGCAAGATACAGTAGACTCTCATTTATGAATGCTAATGGTCAGGTTTCTTAACATGAGAGACTAAAAGCAAGGTTAGAACAAGCCAATGCAAAAACAGCCTGCATAAGACTATATCAGCGTTTTAACAAAACAAAGCGCACACAAACAGAAATGGAGTAACTGTACGTTTCAAAACTGCAAGTGCATATATAGTTTGATTTGTCTCCTCTCTCCCCTTACTTCTTTAACTTTAGAAGACTGCATGGGACAAACATGTAAGAACTTTTTATCACATAATGATAAATTAGTGATGTGCAATCCAGAAGACTGATTCCAGGAGAAAGCATTAGATTTGCTATTGTGACTGATAAAATAAAAAGATATATATCTTCTTTACTTAAAACACCCATAAAACTAAGTACTTAAACAGCATGTATCAATAAGCAATTAAAGAGTCTAAAACCCTGTTTAAAATTTCCACATACAGCCATCCCAGTGCCTTTTGTATTATTGTAGACTTTCACAATGTTAAAAACAATGACAAAATGTTGTCATTAAAATAATAAAATATTAATTCACAAATTACAACTTTGCTCCTTTAAATAATTTTGCAAAAGTGTATCACATGAATTACTAAAATCATAACTCATGCTTTATTGCACATCTTATATTTTATATATAAGAATTTTATGCTGCACACTTTCATCAAGATTGAATGTATCTTGTGTATATTCACAAATATTGTCAGATTTAACAGGGCCGAACTGAACCAAAGCTTAAGGGTACAAATAATCTGCATGTAGCAAAGCATTCAAGAATAGTACATGCCTCATGAAGCACAGGTAAGTATTTATTTCTTTACCATATCAAGATCACGCTACCATCATATTTCATGAATGAAAAAGCCTACTGGAACAAGTGGCACTACTGACATATGTGGAGATGCCTCTATCATGTTCATAAGAATTAAAATTACATATGATACTTAAGCAAGCTTCTCTGTTTGTTGGTAATTTTCCAGGGGTGCTGATATCTCACACCAAGACTACATAACACACTGATAAATGAGAGTGTACTGTACTTCTGTAGACATGTTTAGCGTAATACTAGTTAAAATAACCAAAACATCCTGATAATAACCCACATATATATGGGCAAGTAGCACCTACTTAATATGACATAATTATCATATGCATCAACAACCAAGTATGAAATGATATTTATATATTTTGTTTCTGCACTGAACAATATACTGCATGGTAATCCAATATCCAGATATTATGAATGATACTGATAAGTATGCATACCACATAGCTTGAGGATAGCACCACTTGCAGCAGCTAATTTACTTTGATAACATGTTTTGTAAGTAATCAAAGTGGCACCATTCCTTATAGCAAAATTGGAAAACCTTGTCTTGTAGATGTACACTACACATAAATGGTGGGCAATATCGGTCAATATTTTATTTTGGTACACATTAACTGTCTGAAACACTGGAGTAAGATCTGTCTGTTGTATTGGTTGTTGCTTCATAAACATATTCAAATCTGATGATCACTTTGAGGGAGACTGGTGAGCTGAAGTGGCTGGTAAGTGACGATGTTGGCATTGAAGAAACTGACAGCTGGTATGTCAGGGTAGGAACTCCACATAATTTTCAGGAACAAGACCTGTCTTCCCATTGAGTGTCCCTTCCAACCAACCAGGTTCCAGTGATGGTCGCACTGGAAGATACAACAGTAATATGGATGTCTAGACACTTTTACAGTCTTACGGTTCTCTCTTATTTGTACAAAAAATAAGCCTGCTATACAACTTTAATTATTTTCTGAGCCCAGTTAAAAACAGAAAGCAAGCAATAATTATTTTTCTTCCAGCACAAACACTGACCTCTACAACATAGACTGTAAATACTAGAATTCCCACTTCCTTTAAATTTAGCCATCTTATGAAAACTTACCATTTGTTATTATCTGATTAGGTTCAAATGACAGCTCTCCATCATTTTCTCCCAAACATGCATACAATGTCCGTACTCTTCTGTTGGGGAAAGAGAGAACAAGATTAATATAATTTATGTTCCACATAAGCATTATTCCCAGTAACTATTTATCTTATTAATTAAACTATTTTAACAGTGCTTTCAGTATCTAGATTATACATCACTGGATGAGAGGATGAGAGTGAGTAATGAATTGGAAAGGATGTGGAAGTGGTTGTGGCCTAATTTAAGGTACTATCCTGACAACTACCTGGAGGGTATGAGGAAAACCACAAGAAAATCAGATAGGATAGCTGGTCTCTGAGCCAAGACTTGAACACAGGAACTCCTGAATATGAAGCGAGAGAGCTAATCACTCAATTATGACATCTGGATAACTATTCATATTAAATGGTACTGATACTTCAAAGTGGTAAAAGACAGTAGTATGTAGCATGTTTACAATGGGTTATAAAACAATAAAGATGCAGTGAGAACACTTAGTAGCACACAATCCTGGGAAACATACAGAGAAGATAAAGTTATAATCTTCATGTGGAAAAAATGCAGTTTACATTTCAACAGTTGCACTGTACACTTTCTGACATTCTCTTTCCAGTGTTTTACTGCGCATGCAATTTGTTTCACATCAAATATCAACATATCTCTATGTCCAGTAAAAGCAATACAATATCTCAAGCCAAACATAAAGCTGCAAATTTCAAAACAATTGGTAACAACACAGAAAAATAAAATCCCACAACTTAATGCATTCAACAGTACATATAAATAGCAGTGCATAAAAAAGTTTCACTTCATAAATATGCATTTTAGGCCATTCTGTCATCTTTTTAAATTACCTTCAATCTGCACAACTGTGTAAATTACTTCTGTCACAACCTGACACTTTTGCTTTTCTGCATGCTGATGTGCTCTTATGAAAAACTGTGCTTTTTCACAGCTCACTTATTACTGGTAACTTAAAATAAATAGTTTCTAATTATACTAAAAGTAAACATAAAATTTTCCTTATACCTAAGTGCCAAGAAATGGTATACAGCAGATAAAGGCAATACTCCACATATTCTAGACCATGGCACTACATGGAGGTGAGTGATCAGTTTCAAACTCTGGACGCTTTACTCCCACAGGAAGAGCCTTTGGTACCCACTGGACAAGAAACAGGGTGGATCCAGATGTAGCAACAAAGATAAAAATCCCTGCCTCTGCCAGGAATCAAATCCCAGTCATTCATCCTTTACTTACTCCTCTTACCTCTTTGATTCTTTGTAATGAAGAAGCCCTTAATACAATATTGCTTTGTCCTTGTAGTACATGCGTAATATTTCTAAAGCACAAATGTTCTTGTTTGAATGCATGGCATTATGGGAGTTCTGTTTGCAATGGAAATTATAATACTAAACAAACTCACAAGTCACTTATTATGCAAGTACGGTAAATACATGGTACTATACAATATACGAAGTAAGCAGAACACACCGATAAAAATAAATTATAGGATGTTCAATGTGAAAAGATGTAAAAATGTTTGTGATATCTAGTAACATACTGCTACAAAACTGTAAAAAAATCAACAATATAAGTACTAGTAAACTGAAAATTTGCAACATGCAGGATAATCAGGGCAAAGAAGGTGGAAGGATAAATTATAATTGAAAGAAGAGTGGAAAGATGTATGCTCACAGCATCAAAATAATTGTATACAATGAAACCAAATTTCATACAAGTTCTTAAATTCCTATTATTGTACAAAAAATTTGTAAATCACTCAGAACATTTACTTCACATCATTTATAACTTTTATCAAAAAAATTTCCTTCGATGCAATTTGAAAAAAGATAAACAGTGAAGTTCATACCAAAGAAAGGTATAATCAGATGACCAAGCACAAATTCATATCTTGACACAAATGTCTAGAAAGGCATATGAATGTGTGACAAAAAGTACCCAGGAATTTAAAATTGTGAAAGACATGGTTGGATTTCAAATGTACAGAAACAAGGGTAACAAGTGCCGAGACAAGGAGTGGCAGCAAGGCATTCTTCACTGTATACAAAACTGTAGAGAATGCCTACAAATTTATTCTAAAAGTTACATGTTCAAATCTTTCCACCCAATTGTTTCAATATAACATGTATGGAAGCAGCAACAGGTACTGGAAGAATACAAGGGGCGAAAGTTATTCTCACCTGACACCTGGGGTGGCAGGACTTGACCTACCACTGGCTGTTGAGCTAGAAGACTGTGTCATCCTATTGAGTAAAACACACAATCATAACTGAAGTTTCATTCCCACAATGAAACGTTTTCCTGCTGTTGTAAATTCTGATCTTATTACAAAACGTAAGTCTCATTGCCTTTTTCAATTGTGGAGATGATAAAATGTGATTGTAAATGGTGCATAAATAAATATTTTTGGAAGCCTTGCAAGGCATCCACAAATGTCCAGACACTACACATTCACCCTAAAGATAATAAATGGATGTTTACAAAAAAAAAATGACAATTCTCAACATTTGACACAGCTCTCCCTTGCAAGTCAAAGTTACTCCTTTTTTTATAATAATTCTTCATTTCAAGAAGTTATTATCCTTCATTTGGGAGAAAAACTCAACAGACGTTGGTCTTCATAATATTCCATCAGACATACCATTGAGGATACAGAGAGCATGAGGATGGCTGCATTCTTCAAATGTTTGTAAGTAATTCAATTTTTGATATGTCAGCACCCTTTCACGTTGTAAATGGTATCAAAAACATTTGGCCATAACATCAGATATACTTATTAAAATATCAGTGACATAGCTAAAGATAATGAGGAAAATAATTTAACCATAATACCACATACAACTGCAGAAATAGAAGAGAAAAAGAAAGAAACTTATACTTACACAGCATCATGTGCCCGGTAGCTAGTTGCATAGTGAGTTCCCAGGACATTGCCTACGTAAAGAAAATGAGTACATTACAATACACCGTTCAGATTAATCACCTATATTAAATGGATGCCAATCAGGTTCCCCAATATCACATACATAAATCATAAATGGAGTACATCACACCTAATTTTCATTTATCCTCTTTAAAACTTGTGTTTATTAACTATTTCATGATCAACTCAAAGATGCTTCATTGCTTTTTGATAATGACACAAGAAGATTTATTATGTTGTGATTACTAACTATTACTAGTACACTTTAATTTAACAAATGTTTTAACTGTTATGGAATTATACATGAAAAATTCGAAAGAGATACTGAATACAAATTTCTCATCATGAAGGTTTCCTATTGGATGTAACATTTTATAGTCATATAAAAGGTGGCATATAATTAATCATCCCATTTTATATAACTGGAATTAGGCTATGGTATTTTAATAATAAACTGGGAAGCAAGACTTCTTCAGTACTCGTCACTTACCTCGTTTGCTCTTTTGAGGAGAGATAGCAGAGTAATTATTGTGATTATTAATATCCCGTACTGACTGAGAAGACACTGATTCATTGGAACTACTAGTGCCACTATTGGTCGGGTCTGTCCGCTCAGAGTTGCCTGAAGAACAGAAAGAGCTATGCATTTTTAACACAAAGATACAATTGCTGTAGCAGATGCAATAACAGAACTTCTTCTTTGTAACATGTTTCCACTTTAATTGGGTTCCGTAACAGACATATCTTTCCATCTATCTCTGTCTTCCCACAACTCCTCCTCCTCAAATTCTTCCCATCATCTTCCTTCTGTGTGACATAATTTCTTACCTGCTGATCCCATCTTGATCTCATTCTTATTACTACGAACACACTATGACTGGAAATGGAAACTTTAAAAATCCTGAACTGTTGTTAAGTCCTAAACATATTGTGACCGGATATTATGAGATCGAGAATTTGGAATAGTTACAATAACAAATTAAAGAGATTAACATTTCTACAATATAATCAAACATATAATAACACTTCCAAATCAAATTCCTGAAACCTGCAGTATGGAATTTCTTATAGGCATTACAGCCTATATAAATAATTGTAAGTTATCAATAGATTAGCAAATGAAAGTATCTTGGAGAAGAAATGCCAAAGGGTTCTTACAGTTTGTATAGATTTTGGATTTACTCACCCATGTTTCCAAAGAGAAAAGCATTTTTATGCTGTACATGATGCTGAGGACTGTATCTATGCTGCTGAGAGCCAAGGGCCAACAGATTGCTCTCTGAGTAGGCCCCCATGCTGCCCTGAGGTCCACCTCTCATCCCTCCAGCCACCTTCTGATTGGGCAGCAAGAGGTGTTGCTGCTGTCCTGTGTTGTTCATGTGCTCTACTCGGCCCATAACATAACCTACACCATTACCTTCTCGTTCACGTACTGGTGCCACATTGTGTAGACTAGAGCTAAGGCTTATTGGGACAGGTCCATCATAATAAGACTTGATTACAGCCTGTATTAAGTAATAAAATAACATTAATACAAATGTAGAGATCATTATTCAAAATAATCTACATTAGTTGTGATAATGAAACTTTAAATTGAATGTGCAAGTAACTTTAAAGATCATCAAAGTGTACACAGAAATTCCAAATGTGATATATTACAAAGGAAAGGACTACTCTTTATTGATGTAAATAAAATTTTTAGACACAAAGTTCATGATGCCCATAATAAGATACCTATTATATCTTGAAGCCTCCTAAATAGCTGAATATTGTCTTTAAAAAATTAAATGTTATTACAAATTAATTACATATAGGTTTAGACAGAACTGTCTTTAAAATGACTTGTCAAGATTTGCTTCATAATCAAGTGAATAATAGAATTAAAGAAGGCCTCCAGTGACCACCGTTTTTGAAATCAGTTAAAACATCTCCCATATCCCTCTTAAGTTTACTCAAATTCTTAACAATGGAACACATAATTGCATCTGCAGAATACATACATGTTGTACAGGTGGGCCACCAGATGGGTAAAGGTTGAACTTTTGTGGACGTGAATGTAAAGGTGGTGATGGAGTGGTCTGAACGTGATTCTGTACTGGCGGACTGTTCACTGACGGAGAAGAACGAGCTTCTGGTCGAGAAGGATCAACTTGTTCTGGTGATGTTTTGAAGATCTAAAAAGACCATATATGAGGTCTGATAAATAACCAAATTGAGGTTTTGTGAGCAGCCACAAAAGTGATGAAAAGAGATGGAATATGTTGGATCTCATGACTATGGCAGTCAACAAGATTTTAAAATTTCATGTTGAACAACTATTGGGATTCAGTTTGTTTCTCTCGCTAAGATGGGGGGGCCAGAATTATGTTGAGTAAATAAAATATTGCAGGATTTGAGGTTTTCATGGCAGTGAGTCTGAAGATGGCTGTCTTCTGAGTTGTTGCGCCATGTAGTCTGGTAGAAGTTTACCGATGTTTCAGAGGTCCTTGCTGTCTCCATCATCAGGGCAATGAGCCTGATGATGGAGGCATCAAGGACCTCTACCAGACTACACGGTGCAATAGCCCAGAAGACATCCATCTTCAAATATATTATTACTAAAAATTCAGTTTGTGGCTTATCAAATACTTGGTATTAAATAAGAAGAGAACTGAGCATCAAGCACAGAAACACAATGCAAAATAATCCCACCTTTTCATAGTTTTCGATGAGAATTTCCACAACAACATTACAGAACTTAATATCCATTATGGCAGCAACAGTTTCTTCCTCTGGACGCAGCAATGTAGGGCCAAAACACACTCCCAGGTTGCTCACTGTCATAAGATTCTTATCACTCTTTGCTGCAACACTGCACATAAAATGCACTGTCTTAATGCCACTGTAACGGCATTACATCTTTTATAATGTAAACATTCATAGCACAACTCTTTATTCATGCTAAGTGACAATTTCGATTAATAAAGGTGTAAAAACACTGGGTGGCAACAAGAGACAAGACTATCCAGAAATCTCATATACATTATTGAAACTTAAAGAATTTGGCATTACTTTATTCCATTCAGGTTAATTTCAAAGAATACTCTTAACATATGATTTCAAACATTTATTCCTCTTACTTTTATTTACTTGCGTTTTCCTGTTATTTTTGTTATTGATATTCTTCCCATTGCTAAAGAATGTTTGCATAATCTACTACTTACTGATGGGCTTCACAATTTGCATGTGACTACTTGGAAACTTAAATTACAGAAGTAATACAATTCCTTCAGCAAAGGACAAGTGAAGCTAACACAGACTGCGTGTTGAGTGTTTAAAAATACATTGCAGTTCCAGTAAAACTGCTACATGATGCTCTCTTACAAGTAAAAAGGGCAATTAGGCAATACAGATGTGTAGCAATGTAAATGGTAATGAATTGTTTTTAATTGGCATACTCCACAGCATAAGAATGGCTTGCATGCAGACCAAGAAAACCTATGTATGGTTGCATGGCAAATTTAAGCAGTAAACAGGTACAATTCCAACATGAGACGGTAAAGTTACTCACTTCTGTAAGTGCTTTATAATAATATCCAGCATGTCACGATTCTGTTGCGGAAGCCTGTGGACGAGGGTATGAACATCATGCACCCTCAATGCTCTTGTCTCTTGTTCTGAAAATAGTAGAAAACAGAATCTAAAACAATTAATTACTCCAAATACAATGTGATCCCAGAAATCTATTTTCTATCTTAGAGAGGGTGGAAGATAAAATAAGCCTAAAAGATGCATAAAAAATACCGACTACATGTATACGTGTACAACATTTTAACTGATTCAAATAATTGACTTCAGACTTAAGAGTCATACTTCAAATCTCTTAAAATGTAATGTTTGTGTCATGCATATAAAATCCAAAAATTTCAAAGATAATTCATTTACACATTTCATTTAAATTGATGCTGCAGTAGAACTCCAGTATCCTGAAGGTAAATAATGCTACATCCATTGCTCAATCTTAAGAAAGAAAGAAAGACTTAACATTTTCATCATACTGAACCCACCAACTTTCACTCACTTTTCTATGTGGTCAACATGCTGTGACGCAGATAGCATAGCTCAGTCAGTTTTGAGACTAGGCTACAAGCTGGATAACCAAGGTCTGATTGTTGGTATAGCAGAATTCTGTTCTTAGCCACAACATCCAGAATGGCTCAAAGGACCACCAAGCCTCTTACAAAATTGGAACTAGGGATCCACTAAAGGTGGGTAATTATCTTGAGTCAGTGACTGACTACCTTCTCAAGGACGACTCTGTCCCACGGAGTGAGCTAGTTGATTAGCAATTAAATTAATTTACCTTTGTTATGTATGATTTCAAACACAGTTTCATATGCACATGCGTATAAGGAACGTGTTGAGAGAAACTTACTGGCTGCAGCTATAAAACCGTTGTGGTAACGGAATGTCATCAGAGGTTCTGGAAGGTTTCTCAAGTAAGTCTTCAGGGAACTGGTAATAGTTTTGCTCTCCCATTCAAAGTGATCATCCAGAGCACTTAGTTTGTCTGCTTTCCGCCGGTCCAGGCCCATTGACAGCAGTTTCGATACTTTGGAGCTGACTCCTACTACTCTGTACAGACCCTGCTCCTCGAGACCTGCGGACAAAGAATGAGCATACTAGAAAGTAAAGAGTAAAATTTTGAAGCAAAAAAAAAAAGAAGATAAGTTTCAATATCAGATTCAATCAAAATCCATTCATGCAAACATAAACATTTTTATTTTGTTTATAGTTCTGAAATATAACAATGTGACACTGCAAAATTTTAATGTAAGAGATACCTCTATTTTCCAGCACTTCAATACATCGCTTCACAAAATTGAAGCCTGTTTCATCCAGGTTCCTCTCTTCAGGTTTTGGTATCTTGCCTGGCATGGCATAGGTCTATAATAATAATAACAAAAAAGTTAAATGTATCCAAATTTCAGTCAACAGATAATATTGTAGTTAAAAGTTCCCAAAATAAATCCACAAGCTCCATCCATTATTCTGTAGGATTAGTTTTATTAATTAATCTATAGGCTCATTCATAACTTAAACACATGAACAAGTGCCACCTATTTACACACCAGAAGAATTGTGCAGCAAGCAAGAAGCACCTCTGTTCCAGAAAAGAACATTCAGTTAGTAACAATAGCCTTCAGCACCTTACCATAGCAAACAAAATTTAAACAAGGTTAATATAAAAACAAAACAACATTAAAGTCAAAAAGCGTTTTTTTCCTGCTCAACTGCTAAATCAACGTACAAAATACGAAAGTGAAGAAAAATTTAGATGCTTCAGACATCAAGAAGTGAGCAATTCCACAGTGAAAATGAGTGCAAGCCTGAAATAAAAATTATGTACAACACTGGTGTACACATATTTCTCAAAAGCATTATCTGGCTATTTTTCATTCTTCAATGTTCATGATCACTTACTGCGGATAAAATATCTAGACACGATACTCTATGATCAGGAATTAATTTTCCTTTTACTTCATACAAAGCTGACTATATGAAAAAAGTACAGGATAAAGTTTTATTCTTAATTAGATCTATGCACATAACTTGTTTGAATGATGAGGCATTTCTGAGGAAATTGAAAAAAAAATGTGTTATTTGTACAGCGTGTAAAATTAAGATTATGTTTGAACTAAACTGTACTTAAAAAAAAAAAACTAAATTTGACTGACAATATTTACTGTGGACGTTCAATACATCATTCACATAAACCTACTTAGCAGTTTTAAATGTATAATATCCAGACAGACAAACTAACAGAACAACAGATATGATCTCCTTTATCTGAACCTGTATTTTGCACTTTGTATGAAGTATGTGTAAAAAGGTAAAACAGAAACTACCACCTTACAATCCAGTGTCTAATGGGAGGCTTACTTTTCAACCCATTCTGTGTAATAAATGCCTCTACAATGAAATAGGATAGAGCAAGTCAAAATGCAATAAGAATGAAAAGAAAACAGAGCAAGGTCTTAGGAACAGTATGAAAACAATTGAATCATGCTTTTTTCCAGCTTTTTTTCCAAAAATTATTAAACTTCCAAAGAAATGCCACTGACAGGAAAAGTAAGAATTAATTCTGCTCCCACAGCACAAATATTAAACATTTATGTTAAATTCAACTGTGCACAGTGCAGAAATTATAATCTGGTGATTTCAAAGGGCTCCCACTCATCTGTTTTAAGCAATCATAAATAATACGTACGAAGAACACCACAGATAATTTTTATGTTTTCCAAAATGTAAAATGTGTTCCTTAAAAATTCTTACATCCTCATTAATCTATCAACTGAGACAACATTTATCAGCCATATGCATTTATTAATGCTGATTCTGGAATTGAACTATTCGTAAAGAGCCAGGAGAATCCAGTTAACAGAGTGACTGCCTAAGGCCAAATAACAATATGCCAGATTTCTGACAAGGGCCAAGTTTTTCTCTTCTTCAAATTGCGCAGATCAGCTCTGGCCCACCCGTTTTCAATCCAGTTGGCTTCTTTTCTCAAGGATCAAATGGAAGGTGAATAAAGCTGCTCAGGCTGGGGCCACATGACCGTACAAAGTACATCTGTTGCAATGGACGTACTTTTGTACGGACGTAGGTGAGGACACTACACGAGCGCAGTGTAATAGTATTGTCTGTACTTACAAATCAATTTTTGTTGTTCAGATTGTGAGTCAAAATTTTCAAATAAACTCTTGGACACCTGCACCCAAGCATTATTCTTCTTGTTCTTATCCTTGTATTCATTGTCAGCGGTATCCCACAAAACTGGATGTTGCTGTACGGCACTTATTAATGACTCAACATCCATAACTACTTGAAATATTATTAATACTATAATAATATTATATTGTTAATATTATGGAAAGGTAGAAAAGATGAAAATTGGAACAAGTGACGGACGTTGAATGAGAGCTCATCTGACCTCCCACACTCAAAGCTACACAAATCAGTGACGTCCGTAGTCATGTCTCAACATGCATGCTAGCATAAATGCGCAGATGAAAATTCAACATCCGTTGTAACGTGCGTCAACAGATGCGCGCGTGCTTCGTGTGTTGTACCCTATATGCCCCTTCATAATTCTATGATGGAAATTACGATGTGCGTTACAACGCACGTACTTTGTATGGTCGTGTGGCCCGAGCCTCACTCAATTTCATCTAATGCCAAAGTTAAGTGTGCTTGGAGCTTGACGTTCATATGCTCAGAGACAACTTTATCTTTTTCAGTGTTTACATTTTAATATCTTATGGCACCTGTGGCAGGCTTTTGTAACACAAGAATAATAAAATACCTACGTTACAAGTGAGAGCCCTGTTTCTGAGCTGTAAGAAAATGAAGTGGCAGCTCGCAGACAGTGAATTAAGAAGCTACATACCACATGCTGCTGACTATCTTCACTTACGGGTTCCTTGCCATCCATCACATCCATCCATAGTTTGCGATCATCTTCTGACAATGCTTGTAATGTGTACAGCATGCCTGGCCTGTATAGAATCGCATGATGTCAGACATTGCAATATTAGATAGAATCAAAATACATAAAAACTTGTTACATTACATACCAGCTTTTCATTTTATGAAAAGGATGCATTTCTTGAAAATTGTACAAGTGAAAATTCTTTAAAAAAAATGTATGTGTACTTATTGTATTAAAAAGTAATAATTTAAACAGTACTACTTCAAGACAAAGAGGTGTCAACTAATAAAGGAAATGATCAAGGGTAGGTAATAATTTTGAAATAATCAGGTTCAAGCACGGTGAAGCTTTGGTACACAGTAAAAAATTGTGACTGCAAAGGAACAAATAATTTTGTATTTAATGTATATATAAACAAAAATAAACTTGCATGTAACTTTAAATTTTCTCACAAAATGTCATAAATAACACACAGTGCAGATGATTTACAATGTAACAGATTTCATGAGTCATTTTAATTGGAGTATATATAATTCGAAAAAAATAAAATTATGTTAGGTCTTGCCTGTTATCAGATGTAATGTCAAAACAGAATCGTTTCTCTATAGAATCTGACATCCTCCGGGTACATGATGCTAGAATCATTGTGTCTGGTGAGGTCTGTAGAAGAAATGAGACACAAATCTGTAATGCAAGTCTGAAAGTTTAAATATGGGTAGACAAATGACAAACATTAACTCTGAAACAACCAGTCTGTTACAGACACAGTTTGAATCACTTACATGAATGCACTGATTCAGAGAGATTCCACTAGGGGATATGTGTCAGTGTTGAATGGCAATGGAGCTCAGCAAAATCGACAAGGAAAATCATTGTACTGGGAACTGTCCAGCAAAATAGCCTATGTACTAAACACATACTACACTAAGAATAAGTCTCTGTTTCTTGGTGCTTGTATACAGATTTGCACTGTGATGTGACAATTAGAGTGTTTATAAAAAAATACAAGATAATTTCATACACCACCTTTATAGCATGCATACTCTTCACAGCACTTGATATAAGAAACCTACAGGTCAATAACTGCATAGTCTTTAAATAACTCACAAATTTTCCAGTCATTTGATTGTAGGGAATCATCTTGAATTCCTTGCTATCTTTGTGGTAGATGCAATAGTGCTTCGTCCATGTTGTGCCAAACGCCTCTGCAATCAACATAAACAATTTTTTAAACAAAAAGCAATTATATGGCACAGTACAAATTAAATCCTAAATGCATTACACTTATCGCCATCAAGCCCAGTTGGCAAGAAAGTGTTAACTAATGACTTTAAGTATGAATCATAATATGAGTAGAACTTGTCCTCACACTCAAAATTATTCAGACACTGGTAATAACCAATATTTCATACAATGCAGAATAGGTATTAGCTGATAAACTTAACCTTGCAAAAGTAATGATGGAATTTAAGTACAAGATTTTCCATTTGAAATAATTTTTTATTTTCTTATAAGCACATTACAGGAGACATGAAAGACTGCATTGAATGACCAACTGAATGGGTATTACTCATACCAAACAGTTTACTGTACTTCTAATGTTATAGACTTGAATCACAAGATACTTGATACAAATCTTGGCCAATTACCAATATCGTGACCGAGTTTCTGTCGTTTTCCTCGTAGTTCAATAGCATTTGGTAATTTTATTTTGTTGAAGAAGTGTCTCATCGGAAAAAAACAGTGCAAGCTGCAATTGCTGGTGCTTGTATACAGTCAAGTTTTAATGCCAAAAGTCCTCCCTTCATACAAAAACCTAAAAGTTTCTTACACAATACTTTGACTTTCTGTTCTGCACTTCACTTACTTTTCTCCATAAGGAAAAGATAGCCCTCTCGCACATGTGACTTGTATGGACCTCCCGATTCCATGGATTTCTGCAAGAAGGAAATAGTTTAATAATTCATACATAATTTAATTGTGCTGTACCTACTGTCCAAGATATCTAATGTCTGCAAAGCATGTCAAGCAGACTGAATGAGAGTGATGTCTGCTGGGATGAAGAATAAGAGGGAGGGAGGAGAAAATACTCTGCTAAAATGTTCTAGTGCAGCTCAGGATATCACAAATTCCATGTAGGCAAGAAACCATACCTTTTTTAAAAAAACAGTGATGGGCGACAAATAAAAGGGATTTAAATCATATTATTTAATATAAGATGCTGGCATTTGTGAAGTACTAATGACTAGTTTAATTGTCTCAAGCTTTTGGTAAGGCCACATATTATTATTCTGACAAATTTAAATAAAAACATGGAACAAAAATAAGAGACATTTTGCAGACAATGTTCCCAGTAGTTAATTAAATTTGAGAAACAAACTCAGCTCAGACTGTATCAGAAGGAGTTTGACTTCTCAACCAGAACTTCATATTCATAATACACATTCCACCTTACTATCACCATTAATAATTTAAATGCAAACACAAATGCTCAATTACGTAACGTAGCCTGTTACCAGTATAAGATATCTTGGATCACTCTTAATGTCTATCCTACAAACATCATTCAAAAAGTACATGAAATATCACCAGTTCCACTTAAGTATTTACCGTTTGACGCACCTCTAGCATCTTCTTCATAAGGGACTCTGTCTTGTCGCGGGTTGCATTAAAGTTTTCTCTTGTCTGTAGCAGCAGCAACAGCGGTGTCAGCAGCATGCATTGGCAAAACACAGAATGGCTCAGCAAACACAACAAAACCAATACAGCACAACACATAGATCTAATAATTACAATGTTTTTAGTAATTTAGTGATGCATATTATCCAAACACATTTCCAAATCTAATGCAAAAGGATTCACAATTCAATAAAACAATTCTCTTTACCTCATACTGTTCTGTAAGTGCCACTCAAAAGGAGAAAGATTAGTATCATGATGTGTTAAAATTGTACAAATGCTTCTGGAGATACATCATTAGAATTAGAATTTAATCACAAAGTATTGCACAAAGATTAGTGTAATACCAAGAAATCATAGGATTTTGCATTTTCAGTATGTTCAAGTCAAAAGTTATAGTATATTTTTTCTTGCAGTGTCAGATGATTTCTTTGTAAACAGTTACAATTTCCTTTTAACAAAAGCTATATTTCTTTGTAAACAGTTACAATTTCCTCTTATCAAAAGCTGTAAAAAGCAATGAACAACCAACAGGATCCCAAATGATACATGAACTATGAACTTGAAAATTCTGAGCAACTACAGACCATTTAAAAACTGCTTCCACGTCTTCATTTGCCCAGAAATGCAGTCACTGCCTTTCCCTGTATCGATTATATTGTTCATACTACAATATATTTTATGAAATCTAAAAGTCCAATACTATGTTCATTAAAACCTGCTACTGGTCCCTATCCCAAGTCCGATGAGCCCAGACCACATTCTCAGATTCTTTGATTTTAAGATCTATTTTAATATTATATCCCATCTATGCATATACTCTGAAGAAGTCTCATCCCTTCAGACTCTCCATTGTACTGTATGCATTTTGCACCTCATCTTCATGTCTCATTATCCATAACAATATTTGGAGAAAGGATAGCTCAGTCAATATAGTAACTAGCTACGTGCTGGACGACTGAGGTTCGATCCCGATGTGGGGCAGAGGATTTTTCGTCTAGCCTCTGCATCAAATCCAGCTCTGGGGCCCACCCAGCCTCCTATTCAATGGCTACCAGGGTCCTTTCCCGGGGGTAACGCACGACTGGAATGTGATGCTGACGACTCACTCCCATCTAGTGCCGAGGTCAAGAATGAGTAGAAGCTATACCTCCTCTCCCCACAAGTGACCCACATGGCATGTAGCGGGATGGCTTTACTTTTTTACTATCCATTCTAAACCCCAGAGATATTCTTGTTCTTCAGACTGTGCCAATCAAATGTTACATTTCATTACCTAATTTATAAATCATGCTAAATACTACTTCTCACTCCACTCTTTAGCACACACTAAACAGAACATTTGCCTGTAAACCATTACCTTTTGGATCTTGAACTGAAGTTCCCGCATGTATGGCTTGAACTCGTTGGCTACTTCATGGCCCTGGTGGTAGAAGGTGAGCCAACCATACATAAATCCCAGGAGCTAGGACATAAACACACAGTTCAATGCTCGCATGCTCTGCTCTCATACAACTATAATTTATTAGTATGAATTTTTAAATTATGCTCAAAGAAATTTATGAATAGTAGGTAACGGACGAACTGCATTTTTGTCACACCTATTTGTTCAGTGTTGAAGTTGGAACATGTGTGTAAGAAAGTTCATGATGTGTATTTCGGAGCCTCAAAATTGACAGTTATAATTGTTTTGCTTCAAAACTCAGATAAAATAAATAAAAATAATTTTTCAATATATCTGCATATATATCTCATAAGCAGGAGAAATGAAGGCAGATTTAAAGGGGTTATACAATGTAAGATACCGTAACTATTCAGTCAGCACCACACCAACTACGTCAGATTGTAGTCTACAATGTGTCATTTAGGTGACTTTCATGAGCTGCTTGCTGTTGGTCACTGGCTTAAGGAAGGGAATTGTAAAAGTTGGGTGCAACAACAGAAGCCATCATCCCTCATTCTCTCACAACTGGATGTTCAGTTTCCACTGCACCTTGTCTGGGGGAGATCTCCCAAATAGAAAACACTTATGTAGGGAACATAGAATTACATAAAATGAGTAACTTACATGTGAATTAGGTGAAAACAATAATGAAAGAAACAAATCATATACAATGAAAACTTTACATAAAAATGAAACGGGAAACTACAGCGGAATGTGTTTATATCAAAACCCAAAGGGACAGGAAGGGGTCAAACACCAAATTAGACTTCATTCTCAAATACAGAATTTAGTCACATTTGTGATTCATGTTTACGACAAAACATAAAATGCTGCTACAGGATGATGGTCATATCATTTTACAAATCATACCTCATTAAGCCTTCCATCAGCTTTGCAAAAGAAACATGTAAGAAAATTGGTTTCAGTTTTCAACAGACTTTTTGTTTTTGTTAAAATGTATGTTTAATGATAAAATAATAAAAATAATACACCAATGTGTTCTGAAACAAAAATAATTATGTGCATACTGTGGAAATGCAGCTGTAAACATGAGAAATGGCCACGAGAATAGAGAATTAATTGGACAGTATTGAGTTTAGAAATTAAGATTAAATATTAATCATATGTAGGCCTATGGTTACAGACATTAAACAGCCTGGAGATAAGTACTGAAAACTAAGAACTAATTTTCTTTACTATCATAAATCATTTATTTCCAATTCTATTTTTACAAACCTGTAATGGATATTATCATATTTATCTATATGTAATGACTCTTTTCTTACTCCATGTATTTCCAGAAAAAATTACTACGCAATATGGTAAAATACCTTTCATAAATTAATATGCTGTTAAGTTTTCAAGAGGTATCTGGAAGATAATAAATAATCGTTATAGTTCCACTATGAGTAAATTTTCTAATCCCCAATATGGAGTATCAAACCATTTCAATGTATTAAAAAATAAATGTAACTCAAACTCATTGAGTAAAAGGAATTTCTGCACATTATAACACTTACAGTTTCAACAAATTCAAACTTCTTCCTTTCTTGCACCTCCTGCAGCAGGAAGACATATTCGAGGCTGGCACGGACAAAATGGCGCTGCTCCATTATGAGTGTTGCATCTGCCTGTAAGGCAATAATAAAAACTTACGGTACTTCACACAAATGTTCAACTATATGCATAGCTTCAGAGATGTTCAGTACATATGCAAAGAAGCAGAAAGTTAATTATTTGAGTAGCAAATTAACTTCTTCGACATTAGAAATTTGTGTGCCATTAACTCTGAATCAAATTGACACAAATACAAGAACTTTGGTTCTGTACCACAGATTATATCCATTGACATTCAATGATTTTTATTTGTGCTAAGCCCCTATCTGTTCAAATACTTCTTCGATTCTAGTGCTGTGTTATGACTTCTACATAAATCACTTTATATTCTCATAATAAATCAGTTTTGAAATTTGCTATATACTTCTTGTACTCCATTTTTATTCAAATTACTTTCCAGTTCGTACTCTCATTCCCGTTTTCTTATAACTTTTATACACTACTTTGAAGAAGCAATGTTCCTCAGAAACACAAGAAAGACTTCTGCTTCGTATTCAGGAGGCACTGCTTTCAAACCTCTACCCAGAGACCGGTTATCTTTACTGAGGTTCATCGTGTTTGACAAGCATAAGACTTCTGCTTCGTATTCAGGAGGCAATGCTTTCGAACCTCTACCCAGAGACAGGTTATCTTGACTGTGGTTCTTCGTGTTTGACAAGCAGAAATTACCGGAAGCAAACATGTTTCACCATATCGAATAGCAACCTCGAATCAATGGCATTACTCAAGTTGTTCTGAGAATGTCATATGATGGACGGAAAACACAATTACAAGTTACCGATATATAAACACGTATAAATCAGAATATACGTTTACGTCGTCATAGCAACCCATTTGTGTCTTATCATCTGTGAATATCGTCGTAAATGTAGTAACCAATATTACATTACTTAAAACTACGATGTCTTTGCATATAATTCATATCACGTTGAAACTGTTATTGGGGATATATTTCAGCTCTCATCATGTAAAGTACGAAACTTATTACGTCTTTTCTTACATCCTCTGCCAACTGGCGAGAAAAGTATGAAAACGGTGTTTAAATTTCCCACTGGTGCATGAATGCACGACACATGTTGCAAACAGAATCAATTTACGTTTTAATGCTGACGTAACGAACGTGCATGAATGCACGACACATGTTGCAAATAGAATCCATTTACGCTTTAATGCTGACGTAACGAACATTCATCATTATCTGAACTACGTCACTTCCCTCTGTAGAACAGACAGGGTCACATCGTGTACATTTCGTAACCTCTTACACGACAAGCGACGTCACAACCCAGAAGTCCCAGCCCATAAACCTTCAAGAGGTCCTCCGACCAAAATTCTGTACACTATCGTAAAAATATCAGACGAGAATCTATTACAAAAACGACTGGATACTCTGGGCTAATCATTATTTTCACGTAAAGAAAATGTCTTAATCCCGTTACCTACCATTTCCGACTTCGCTGACGTCATAGGAAACTACCATTACGATTCGGTCTTCAAGTACGAACTACTTGTGACACCAGACACGAGCAGTTGTTCACATCTCAGAAAAGCACAAGGCAATGATGCATACAAAACGAATTGTTTTCTTCTGGACCTCTCGGAGATGCGACCCAGAGGTCTAATTAAGATATCATTTCTCATAGACTGTATAAGAGAAACGTAAAATGAGCGAAGGGAAAAGCATTTCCCAATAACACAGAACGCAAAAAGGTGTATTACAAATTAGCTGAGTAACACTGTCCAATGAAAAAGAAAATGTCTCAGATTAAAAAAAAATGTATCAGTTACATGAACAGGAAACTCATGTTCGTTAAAAATTATTCAGAAATAGGTCACTAAGAAATACCACGACCACAGCGATACAACTTTGATACTTGGAGTTCATTAATCGATTCCACTAGACACTCTACAGTATCGTATCACCCAGGCACGTCTTCAACGATATGGCACTTAAAATATCCTGACAGATGTAAGACACGAACCACACGTAACAACCACGGTACGAACAACACTGTCGCAAATACTTCATCAGAAGGTATGGACAAATGAATGAGAAACGTCTGTTTGCATTTATAAGATGGCTGGCAGCCTGGAGAAGGGGTGGCGGACACGGTTCGCGCACTCTCCCACGTGGTAGCGTCAGGATCAATAAGTACACGCACTAACATCAGGCAAAGAACAGATGGATGTGGGTGGGGGGTATACATTCCGCAGAAGTCACGCTCTCCGTTGCAAAAATTGCAGAATTCCATGGGGCAGAGTCCTTGAGAAGCTAACAGTCGCTCAACTCGTTCTTACGGAAACCGACAATTAACAAACGTGTTTTCAAGAACCCGTCACTGGGACCCTATTATGAGCTAAATGAACCTAATTGATGGTGTCATATCCCACCTATTTTAACATACGTTTTAATATTGCCGTCTTATGTATGCGAAGGACTCCAAACAGGTATCTGCCGTTCAGAATTCCCGACTAAAATTCTGAGCTCATTTATCATCTCATCATCTTCGGTGTGGTGACCTTAATGATATCGGGTAAAGAGTATAGATTATGAAGCTCCTCATGACACAATTTCCTCCTGTCACTTACTCCATTTTAGGTCCAAATGTCCTGTTCCCAAATACGCTGAATCGAAAATTCTTTCCTTAGGATAACAGTCTAAGTTTCACACCCGTACAAAACAGAAGACAAGGATTTTAAGCTGAATGATAACCTACATTTCCTGAATGTCCGCTTAATTTCATGACCTTAAATTCGATATACGTATTTGAAGCCCTGTAGAACGCTGGCCTTGTAATCCTGGGGTCTCGGGTTCGATTCCCGAATTTATAACTTGTGTTGGGCAAGGCCGTGGTCTAGGCAACACGGAGTTTTCCTCCGGGGGCTTCCCCGGTTTCTCCGTGGCATCCCAACAATTACTCCATTCACACACAGAAGAAGGCAATGGCAAACCACTTCTGGATCATCTGCCAAGAACGTATATGAACAGGTCCCAGTCCGAGAAAAGGATGGAAGGATCCTGTTCATATGGACCTGTCGTCAGACAGAACACTAAATAATAATAAAATAAATTAACGAACTGTCAGTAGATAACAAACACGAAACAATAATTATCGTAATCTGAGCCAAAATTGGAGGGTGTCAACAAATTTTAATAATTATACCCAACACACAATTTCATTAAAACACTTCTGTGCTTCTCCATTTGTTACAAACGGTTTGACGGAAGGACCGACAAACACGGCATTTCTGCAGCTTCGCGACTAAAGCACACGACTAATTATAAAACACACCCAGCGACGAGCGGTAATGAGACACTACGCCATGCAGAGAGGAATGTGGGGGAGACCACAAAGGGCCTGTGGGGTGCCAACTTCAATTAAAACGTGGGGACAGGGGAAACCGGTGGACAGGAAAATGAATGGACGTGCAGCAGTCAGGGAAACAAATTCTGCACACACCAGATAACCCTCTATTCATCCAAAAACGGTCTATTTCGAAGTAAAGACTTACACACAAAAGTATTAGTCGGATGTCTATCGGATTCAGTTAAAGTTTAAATGACACGATCACAGTTCTGAATAATTTAGGTTTTATCAGCCAGCACCACGCGAGACAACTTATTAAAAACGTTTTAATGGGCATATCAAGTCAGTCTGTAGCGTTGTCCAACACCAGAATGGCTTCAAATAGCGTGGTCAAACTGGCTCTAGCTCACATGTAATTATTCGTTAATCCACTACCAGTTACTATAAACTCATTCATTTTCTCCACGTCAAAAGATTTAAAAAATCGTGAATCTTATCGAATCTCGGCCAAGTCTGAGCTTTTCTTTTTGTGATTTCCTTAATCTTCGCAAAAAAAGTCGTTCAAGTGGCCACTCCCATCTCATATCAAATTCTTACTATCTACAGTCAACATACAACGGGAACTTTAATGCAGTTTACTGATATTTAACACAGCTGGAAATCTGAATGAAATTACCACCGCAAAATGGGAGTAATAACGTTTTGACTCCGTGCGGACTCGTAATACGTTTAAACTTTTCTGAGGAATATGCCGCCTCCATCTTCAGATCGTCCACCTCCGCGATAACCTCAAACATCACAAAAAAAGGTGAACATTGTGTTCAAGGTACTATAAAATGCATCTCTCTTCGCGGCTATCATGCGAACAGTGTGCTGATTTAACAAAGAGAAAGTTTGAAATACAAACCGGAAGTTGAGGAACTGATGAAGCCTATCGATAGAAATGCTTCCCTGACGTTATTCAAATACTAAACCCAAAAGTTACAGTAACTAACTCCTTATCTATGACGTGGTTTGTTAGACACGTGCAGTCTGTCAGAAACAGCTGCATTCAACTGCAACACTACCATCGCAATGTTTGAAACTATCGGTGATTGCGTATTTATTATAACGTAGTACATGGTCTCTCACTCAGAGGGAGGAACACAGATTGCAGGTGTTTGAGAATCGGGTGTTGAGGAGGATATTTGGGCCTAAGAGGGAAGACGATGGGGCGTGGAGAAAACTGCATAATGATGAGCTTAAAAATCTGTACTCCTCCCCCAGTATTGTGAGGGTGATTAAGTCGAGAAGAGTGAGATGGGCGGGACATGTAGCGCGCATGGATGGGACAAGAGGTGTGCACCGGGTACTGGTTGGGAAACCTGAAGGGAAGAGACCGCTGGGGAGACCTAGACGTAGATGGGAGGATAATCTCAGGCGGGATCTATGGGAGGTAGGAGTTGAAGGAAACTGGATTTTGTTGGCCCAGGACAGGGTCCGGTGGAGGGCTTTGGTTAATTCGGTGATGAACCTTCGGGATCGGTAAGCCATCTAGTTAGTTAGTTAGTAGAGGAGGAATTTCTGAAGCAATAAATGCTTAACTTCGTGAGCATTAATATCACAAAAGTTTTCACCACGATATTAAAATGCACAGTCACCTGTGAATAAAGTTAAAAACGCATTTTAGGGACTTGAATTAAATTTTACATAAACATCGCCTTGATGATGAAGGCAGTAAGCATCTCTGAAACGTCTGTAAAATTTCTACCAGACTATACGCCGCCAGTATCGAAGAAGACAGTCACATTTACAAAATCCGCGGTTTCGACACACTACCTTTGCTCAGGATTCGAAACGTGTACTTCTAGAATGAGAGTCAGACACGTTACCGCCGAGTAAACTCGATCGATAAGTAGCTAAGTGGGGCACACAGAAGAAACCCTTTCACAATGCATTTCCTCTTACAACCGACAAAGCAAGAAAAGAAAAATAATTATTCTTGTGCAAAATTTGACATAAAATGGTTTATGGATTCATATAAATGTCGAATCCTACGATAAGATGTGCAAAAACTAATTACCACAACATATTATTAAGTTTAGTTATTTTATTTACATATTTCTTATTATTGAGAATCTGGAGTGTGTGTGTATAAATATGTGTTGGTTAAAAATCTCACGACTGTAAATTATTTAAAAAAATCTAACACGTCAGGTGCACTGGGTTATGACTGTGCACTGTAATATGACGTAAAACTTCTCATTATCTGTAACGTAACTGCGTTACATAAGACGCCAACCTTTCTGATTAAACTGAAATTGTTGTAATAAACCCTCAATGGCTGATAAGTAATCTTCTGAAGAAATTATAAGAATAATTTTGCTTTTGTTTAAATTCACGTTACTATTTAAACAAAATTGTTAAAACTTTCCAACGCTGTCACTAAATATTTCGGTATAATGAAGCTAATTTTACTTATTTTTGTTGGCGGAAAACAACCAGAAATACCATAACTGATTATCATATGGATACTAACTAAACCAACAGGATGACTCAAAATAAACTTCTAGACATAAAGGCGTGGCCATATCTCATAAAGTAAATTCTAGCAAAGTACAACGTAGTTGAGTGAACAAATTCCCGCACATCACGGTCTACATGCGTTGGGCCCTACGTCACAATTGCAATCTGTTGTAATTATCGTGTCTACGAAGACAAGCAGGCATTATCTACTCCAGGCTAATGGTGTCAAGGAAGACAGATTAAGAGCGAGCTGTCGTCCAAGTTCTGTTCTAATTCTGAGGCTTGCCTTGAGTTCGATTTCTAGAGCCGTGCCAGAGCGGCAACTTCTCCGACATGTACGCGAGACAGGTAGTATACAACGGTTCTTTATATGTTTTTTTTAAAATGGTCGAGTCTCCACATCACAGTTACGTTCAGAGACTGTCTCAGGCAGGGATTCTCAACCTCTGCAAGACTCACGGCCACATTCGCCTTCGTCATCAACTTACCCACCACAAGGATTATAAATAAAAACAAATTATCGAAACGCCATGGCAATTTTTAAAATTATACTAAATTATGTCTCGTCCTGCTGCAAATTGGTTCTCATGTAACTCAATATTAAAGATGGCTGTCTTCTGGGTTGTAGCGCCGTGCAGTCTCGTACAAGTAGACGGCGTTACAACCCAGAAGACATCCTCACATTAAATCCCACTAATTCAATGCAGTTTTTCTTTAAGGAAATCGATCACTTGTGAGACATTTTCCATCGGTTTTTGCTTGAGCAATCTTTCAATGTCAGATTTAATTTTTGTTATGGTGATTTCCATGCATCCCTCCAGTAAGATGCGTGTTAGATCTTAATTTGACGTTTTATCAAGCTAAACAGTTGCTGCCAGCGATATTTCCTGCCAAATACTGACGGAATTCATAAACCCAGTCATCTGAAACCATGTGAATATTCATCATACAGTTACAAAATATTACAATTTACCAGGACCGCGCGAAAGACATCGGCGAGAAGCGGGATAAGAACCCTGGTCTACAGATTTTTCTTTTCCCCGAAGTCATGTTTTTTGATATTCAACTGCTTTGGGGATGTATTTTATGTTCGACCTTTCACACTAACGTCAGATTATTTTTCTCTGCGAGTTTAATAACGCATTCTTCACCTTTTGACTTAAATTAGATATCGACCGTCTAGCGATGCTGTAAATATTTCTGACAATCGCTCATTCATTACATCACAATTACGTTTGACACTATCAGCTTTCTGAGGTACATTTGATACACACGTCGGCATGAAAATATACCGAAATCAATACAGCAGACAATGAACGATATCATAATAGTAATGCAGATACCAAGCTGATATAAAAAGAGGAATGTACAACGCAAATAACATCAGAAGTAAAAAGGACAACAGGAAACTCTTTCGTACACTCAAGACCGTACACTGTACCACCAAAGGCGTTCTTTACAAATGCTATTAAAAATGACAATTTACGATCGAAGACTTAGATATTATTTTCGGATTAATCTCGTAATATACCCTGCCTAGCCTTGGAAATGCGAGATACTTCAAAAAATAAATTGTTTCTGTGGTTTTTAGTATATTGGAGTCCCAGAATACCAGTTTTCTGTGCAAGTTAGGTCACCGTAACAACCAACAGCTTTCACTTCCGCGCGTACTTCGACGCTGAAAAAAAAATCCGAATTCTCAAGAGTCAGTTACGAAGCGACAAACTTTGTGAATACAAGTACCAAATGTCTGCACGTACCTCTTTGAGAACAGCATCCTGTTTCTTGGTGGAGAGATTCAGATAGCGTTCTTGACTCATACAGAACTTGGCCGTCTGCTTCTCAAACTTTTTCTTGCCTTCCTGCATACAAGAGAACAGTCTCTTAAAATTAATTCACTCAAAAAAGAACTCTTCGGCGTTAGAGCGTGCATTCTCTTGCAGAGCATTAGAACCCAACCGAAACATACAAGTCACATGCAGAAACACTCGTGGAAGTTCCGGGACAATCTTCGTACGTGTCTGCCGATCTCGTAGCAGCAGCAAGTTAGGAAATTACTTTAATAGGCACTCCGCAACTAGCAGGCCATCTTCTATGTACTACAGGATGATTCAAAAGTCCTCGTACACAGGGAAATCACGTAAATGCAACTGGGCGCAAAACACCAGATGTGTTAACGCGAGTTCACCATGAGTGGGACAGACGCATCTTTTTATTTAAAGGAATGGCAACCATGTAGAGCATGTTTTGTGAAAAAGTGACCATTTTCCCTGTGTATGGAGACTTTTGAATCACCCTGTAGAATGTTGCACTGAGCAGTCTGGCGGATATTGACCGCCATTTCGAGGAACATTCTGCATACATTTCAGAGCTGAAGACTGAATACGTCTGTGATCAATCATCGCACAGTATTTTATATCTGCCTCCATTGTTAATCTGTCATCAAATTTAAAACCAAAAATGGATTTCAAGGAACGGCATGTTATTTGGCATTATAAAAAAACCCTCCACATTCAGGGCTGAAAAACTTAAGAGTTTCAGCCCTGAAGATGGAAGCAATAAGTTTATCCGAAACACTGGTCGATATCTACCACACTATACGGTGATGTACCACAGAAAATAGCCATCTTGTCCAAAACAGTCAGTGCGAAAGTTCAAACTGACCTTCACTCCACCGATGTGTTCTTTGCGGAAGTTCTCCAATGGAAGAATAATCTGGTCATATGCACGGTCCAGCTGCAGAAGAAACAAATCATCAGTCAGAACAGAAAGATAACACGGATGTAGAACAGTGAGCACAAAAGAATCTGGAGCAGGAACGATAATTGATTACTGAAATCTCTTGCACACCACAGCAATGAATTTGTGTCGAAGAGCATGAAGGTGGTAAGTCTGGTATAAGTTTACCGACGTCTCAGAGTAATCTGCCTATTCCATCATCAGGGCGACGAGTCAGGAGGTGGGCAAGGACCTCTGAAACGTTCTTAAACTTCTACGAGACTACTTTGGAACAGTAGCTCACAAGTAGCGTGCTCTGTAGTGTGGTAATAATGCGAACATGACAACTTCAAATGTTGAACATAATTTTCATCTGATTATACAAACCTGCTCGGGTTCTGGCAGTGAAAACAGACAACAGACCTTGGGAACAGGTGGTTTTCCATCCCTGTTACATGACTGTGACCAAAGGATTACATAACGCGGATACTGTGAGCCGGAGCCCAAGGTTGCAGTCGATCGCTGTGGGCCCCCGCCACTTCCTCCTCACGATCGCCCCTGCAGGTCCGTTCCGCACGTGGTCAAATTTAGCCGCACCAGAAGATAGGTTTCGATCAGGGGATTCTGAAAAGACGGATTCAGGGGATTCTGACAAGACGGATTCGACGCCCTCAGGACACTTTTGTGTGCTTTTTACCGATGGACAAAGCGAAGTCACCACATGTTTTCAAGAAGAATACCACATGAGATGACTGACTGTCTTCCAGTATGTTGCACCGTGTAGTTTGGGAGATATTAACCGACGTTTCAGAGGATCTTGCTGGCTCAGGAAAGGATCTAATGGCGGACTCTTGTCAACTCGGTACCTAATATTCGAGTTACACCAAAGAGGGCAGTTCCTGACCAGCCGAGTGCCTACCACCTTGTCAGCTCAGGTCTTCCATGCGATATTTCCTTCAGGATTTTCACCCCAAATGTTGTATTTCTCCCACTGCGTGCAAAATGAAACGCTCATGTCCGCCACTGTTAAATTCTTGTTACGAGCACAAATTACGAAGGCATATCATTCTCCATTCCCTTCCTCTATCTTTGATCCAAATATTATCTTTCCTTCCCTGTTCTCAAACACCCTTATCTACTGTCAATGTTGGTCTTCTGGTGACGGCGTGTGGACTTGTTGGCAGATACCAACGATTAAGAGCAACACACTGCCTCCATCCTCCGGGGTTAGCCTTCTGGGTTGTGAATATTCAGCCCCGAAGATGGGAGTCAGTAAGTTCACACGGCGTTACAACCGAGAATACCAGCACTGACATATTCAGAGACGTAAGAACTTCAAATTCATTAATCGGTTCTTCCTTTGACGTGAGACACCAATTTCACCAATCTTACCGTTTATAATTTTATATTACATCTCAGAAAGCTGAGAGGATATTAGAGAAACTGATGACACCATTACACACGACAACTTTCACAAACGGATGACTTGAAAAATACCGCAAGCAGGTTGGGATCACTGTAGCCAGAAGCAGGATTAATAGGCCCAAAGGAAATCAGGCTCTCCATAAGAAGATCAAAGTGCTTGGGGTGAGACAGGGTTTCTACAGTCCACAGCAGGGGAGCCATCTCCAGAGTCAAAAGGCGGCCAAAACCCACACTGGGTTGCAGAGCCACAGGAAGGAGAAGATTTTTCAACGGTACTAAGTAAAATGGATTTCATACTTTGATTTCCTTACCACTTATTAATGTAGTGAATATTAAAAGAACATTCCTCATGGACGACGCTACGTTCTTACGCTGTGGGCTATTATCAGAGGTTTGACGTCATTTGTGTAAAGTTCTGTTGCAGAACTAACAACAAAGGTGTTAAATGAATGGGGAGAGGATGCGGCCATGACTTATTTTAAGGTACCATCATAATACTAACCTTGACAGTATTGCTGAACATATCATTGTAACAACGGTCTACACGAAATGAAGGGGGCGTCGTGATAGGACAGGTTTTGTTTGAGACACGCACACAGCCGATCCAATTGACCGGCGAAACAAATACCGAAGTATTCAACCTGTAGCGAGCAGATCTCGAGAGAGATGTTTAGGAATTTTCACATTTCTGTACGCACGGTAAGATTTGAGGTTTTCGCAGCAACTTAGGCCGAAGTTTATATACATCACGTACAAATATTCAGTTCTTACCGCAAAGAAAACACAACACTTCTCCGTTACAAAGATCATTTAGTTAATGATTTTAAAGAAATAATGCCTGTTTACATTGAGAACGATACGAAACCCATATATTCAAAATAAAGAGAGTAATTACTTAAGCAGGTGGTACATATAGTTACCACTGGAATTTAAAGGCTAGTTTATTTTTTTAAAGTCAGTTAGTTAGGAAGACAAATTATCCAGAACTGAGGGGTAACAAGTTGTCCTCGAATTGAATTTGTTCTTAATTTCTTTATGAATTCAATTTTGATTACACACAAATTACACATTTGAATTTGCTGTCGTATTTTTTAGTGGACTGTATTCACTAAAGCCAACGAAGATTATGTCACCAGATTAACATCGCTCTACTTGGCAGAAAGACAATGTTGTACGATGACACTATGGCAATAGAACATCATGACAGGAATATTGAATACATTCCTACAAGCGCCTGAAATAAAGGCAGAGATATTAGTATGTCCCATTGTATCTCGCACTAGAACAGGTATGCGCAGAATTCGAACACGGAACGTGAGTAGAGTCTCATAAAAGTTCGCTTCATAGTGCATCTCAGTAGCCATAATTATTCTCCGACTGCAAGCATCCGCACACGTACAATAACTCGATTTACAGCAGATAAAAATGACTGTGACCTCACAATTTCTGCGTCACTGTTTCCTTTCCGTGAGGTTCCTAGTTCAAATCTCGACCGGGGTACTGGCTATTCCCAAAAAAAGGTTTTTCGTGACCATCCGCGTCCAGATAAATTATGGGATAGTTCCTTAAATGAGGCCAAGATCGCCTCCTTCCACATTCCTTTTTTACAATTCATTAATCATCGCGATGCTACATAGCCCGAGCTAAAAAATAAAGTTTAAATAAATAATAAAATCACGCAACCCCATTGTAATAAGTTTTTAGACACTTGTATTTTCATTAGATTATAATCTGAAATTCATTTTCAACGTTTAAAAATTCGGCCTTGTGGCCTGCTTTATTTCAGGGTTCTTTCAACAAATGGTCAGCCCAACACAAGGCCCCTGCATACTCAGGACAGAATAACGCACATCGACGAAGACAAACATCCACGCCTTGGGCAAGATTCGAACCCGGGATCCCAGATTGCTAAGCCAATGAGAACACGCCCTAAACTTAAAACTGGAAATTGTACAATGAACTGTATGCAGCACGTAGCAGCCACACAAGCGACCCACTTTGTCAAATGCTGAGATAGTGCAGTAACACAGGCAATGCGATTCAATTGGAAAACGAGTTACACTCCTCCACACAGCAAAAGTAGTTATATTCAGCGATGATGAATCGACGCAAGTTAAAGCCAGACAACACAACAGGCTTTTTGTTCGTTCTTCAGTCGAATTTGTACGGCCACTTTCAAAGTTGTGCCCCACTTCGAAGCAAACAGACTTTCCAAAAGCGTTCCTTTTAATTTCACATATACAATGCATCGCCTCTGTCAACTTTAATATAAATAAATCCATATATACGCCAGTGCTTTCCAAACGTGGGACAAATTCGATAGCAAAAACTAGTGACGAAAACCGACCTCTCCCAAATAACGATTTTTCCAAAGGTTCGTGGTAACGGCTGACTTAATGCATGAACCCAAAATGCCCAGTGCCTGAAGTACTTTTTACACACGACGTTTAGAAAGCTTGTTATTAGGACGATGAGACAGACAACATTCATGATAATGACGACTTAAGATATTTCCCAATCGACATTCGGGCTAGGTACCTTCGGAATACAAGCAGTGCACGGCAATGGTGGCGAGAAGACTTAAAATCGGAATGAATGCCCCCAAAATGCGATCCACGTACCTTCCGAAATTCAGACACACACTCAACGTCTTCAACCGACGCCACATTACAGCTACTAACAAACTGTACACAGCCAATTTCTTCCTGAGGAACTAGCACTCCCTCGGCTAGTCAAGAGGTTTCTCACATCTTATTAAAGGTCGTTTTATTATTATCCTCCCATTTTCACTTAGGTTTCCCAAATTATCTTTTCTTTTCAGGTTTTCCTAATACATCGAAATTAAGGAAAACTGCTAGAACACTACGTTTCAATGTAAAGACAGTCTAATTAAGGATGAAGACGTCGGGGGTGTGAAGATACAGCTCCACGGCACGAGATGGTATGTGAGGGGGTTTGCTTCGCGCTCCGGCCGCTAAAGCCCGGAGCATAGAGCGCCTGGAGGCTGATACATAAAAGCTTTTCAATCGATGCAGCTTGAGAAACGAGTTACTTCATTCTGATCAGACGTCCTGCGCAGAACTTCATCGACAGGACACACGATCTGCGCCGGAAACTACTTGCTGCGGTTTTCTGCAAGACACCCGACACCTCAGCAAAACTGATACTTCGTTTTACGCCGGGGTCAATTTCGGCGCCACTCGATTCCTCCTTGTCCTCGCTCGAAGTCTTATAAATAATAACAGACTTCAAATAGATAATACCTTTTCTACGTTCGAAATTGCTCACTGTCAGGTATATTTAATAAACAAGACGACGTTTCGGGAGCTGGTTTTACTTCCAAATTTAGCGAACATTTGTCATAATAAATTTTTATTAATCTGTTGTTTTAAGATCAGTGGAGACAGTAGGAATCAATCTCGAACAAATCTGAATATTAGTTTATTTCCCCAAATAACTAGACCACTGTGGTGGTCCCTTCTTTATTTTAAGACTACAAGATACATTTCTTATCAACCTTCATACCCGAAGTCTTATCATAAATATTTCCTTCTCTTCTTTCCCGTAAATGACCAACCTCCCGGCATCCGAAATCATAACAAACCACAGCCGATCATTAAACCAAAAAACCACACTGGTAAAGAATTTTCCAACCGGGTGATCATACAACATATCCTCAAAATTATGAAATGCAAAACTGAATAATCCAGTGTAATCTGACGTATTGCTAGCATAATAAAATTCTGCCAACTAAACACTTATTAAATCCTCACGAGACGTCAGCAATGGAGCCAGCGTCCAATCGGAGTAGAGAACGGTTAGCAGACCTCGTTCCCCTACGCTTCGCCTACCCGAATGTGAATCCCAACTCAGTCATCGCCGAAAACGACCTTCTGACCTATATCCCAACTGCACTGGAACTCTTCGTCGACGTGGGTTATATAATTCTACACAAATACAAAACGAAGGCATCTGGGCAACTACGCCTGCTTTGGTAAAATGAAAAGGTATGATCGCAGGTGACAAGACACGAGAATGCGTAATCCGGGCAAGAACACGCACATGCAGACATTTTTGTTTTTGGGCTAAGACGCAAAATCATCGCTTGCTGAAGAATCAGTATTTCCAGTTCGTTCCACATTTTTTCAAGATGTTCATCATTTCACCTAGTTCCCTCGGGTGGAGTCCAGCTCAGATGCCCAGTGACCTGACAACTTTACACTTGCTTTATCCTTCTGGAACTCGCCTTCTTGCTTCCAAAACTTTCTCCGTAAGCACAAGCTTTATTTCCGTGACATTCTCACGTTTTTACAATAAACAGGAATAAGGAACTTCACATAATTTAGGGCCTACGTACTGCTTACTGTCCCATATTGCAAAATCGAAATTTTCTTAAGATGTCAGCCAAAAGCACGAATTACTTCTGGTTTTATTCCACCTCCTCCTCGTACTACTTATTCCTTTACTTCTGTTCCTTCCACCTTTCGCGGGTCTCGCATCTCCTTCGCTCGTTCAGAGACGTTAACAGGCCATAACTATTAAGATAATAATTGTATAAGTGCGATAGATAATTAACCGACCACCTGATGTCGAGAGATCGCGTCATCTGTAAACAGCCTTGTCAGGGATATCCACGGCTCCTAACGGACCATCTCGCCTCTCTAGGTTCATTTCCTGCATGACAAGTTCTGCGCATTAATGCCCACGGACACGGAACAAATGGAGAAAAAAATATGCGCGTTTCGACATCACGTAACTATCGCATTTACCGAGCATTCCGAGTCCTGAAATTAGAGTGTAAATTGTGCGATGCCTAAATATTTCAGAACTGACACGTTTATTAAAATCCACCCAAAACAGTTTCGAAGACGAAGTGAGGGTGCGAACAGGAGCTAGTTCATTCACTCGCACAAGCCATGACAAATAATCACGAAATTTCGACTTGCAGTTACTGTCAAGAGCGGACATTTGCCCTCAGTAAAACGGAGGAAAATAACCACCCCGCCCTACTTCGTGTTTGACAAAATTGCACGTTACAGGACAACTGAGATTAGGCACGTGCTTTTCTCTGTGACGAACAATCACACCCCGTCATGGTACTGGTAATTTTCTGCTTTATAACCCTCTAGTTCAGGGGTATTTTGTGAGGCCCGCGAGCCTTATTGTAATGTGGCGTGGCCTTGCCTTACGCGTTGCGGTAATTTTATACACTTTTTTAAAGAACGCACAAAATGCTACAACCCTGTATCGAGTAATAAACACATTCACGATTATTTTTTATATCTGCTAACTTTAACCGATTCTTAAATTACTTCACCATCTGAAGCATGCAGATCATGTAAATATTTAAAAATACAGTTTCTTATTTCAAGCCCAACGCGTGTCCATTACAGAGCTCATCTGGTTAATGCCGTCTAAGAAGGAAAGGATCTCTGTTTATTCTAAGAATCATTCCAATGCATAGTCTACATACACTCAGTGGAAAAAAAAATAGAATTAGTAAATGTTAAAGCTGTTGGTCCATTTTATTAACGCTGTGATTTAAAATGGTTAATAGAAGCCCGACGGTTTTCTGTTTACTCGGTGAGAACTCCAAGTTACTACGATGGACAATAAAGCCAAATGTCGCCATATCCCACTCATTCTTTATCGCTTAAATGGTAAATCGGAAAACCACAAAATTCAAAAACCCAGTTCTTACCGCAAAGAAAACAACGCGTCTCTATTACAAAAATTAATTAGTCAATGCTGTTTAATTTTTTTTTAAAAAAACAGCTGATTATTCTGAGAATAATACATGTACACTCTGTAGAAAAATGCACAGTGGTACGTATAGTTGCCACTGGGCTTCATAGGGTCAACTGCCTAGTCTCTCATATGTACCATCGGCAACAGACATGCGTTCAAGTTGAGAGACCCCAGTCACGAAGACGAGTGTGGCATCTGACGGCTACACATTCCATCACGTCTCTTAATGATGGACTTAACGATCCAGGGAAACCCAAACTATCTCACCTGTACACGACATAAAGCATACGTAGTTCAACAGCATACTCATTTTATACGCGTTCGTAAGAGATCCCATTAAAATCGCTCCGTCCATTCTGTATTCCAAGCATCAAACAACCCGGCAACGGACTATTAACTGATTTTAATTAAATTTAGTGTCGAGAAATTCATTTAAATCTTCATTTAAACCGGATAAATTTTAACGTCATTTAATATAAGATCACAAATACTGTTTGACCTCATTCTGTTGTCGCTAACACGCCACATAGTTCGACCATCGGTATACTAGAAATCCATCGTTGAAGCGTAAAGAATTGGAATTTCTTCGCTTTTTTCTTCTTACGTCATTAGACTAATTCATTGGATTCTGATGTAATAAATACTGTAATTAAATGTACTCTCCTATACGCCCCAGATTCAAATGCCACTTCGGTACACAACGGCTGTAGCTCCATTATTTTTTTTATTTGTAGTGTTCTGTCTGACGACAGGTCCATATGAACAGGATCCTTCCATCCTTTTCTCGGACTGGGACCTGTTCATATACGTTCTTGGCAGATGATCCAGAAGTGGTTTGACATTGC
>NW_019059975.1:29110-41965 GCF_000696155.1 Zootermopsis nevadensis | reverse complement strand
TGTTCCCCCTCCCCCCCCCCCCCCCCCCAAGGTATGACGTTGGCGAAACGCACGGTTGGGTACCGACTACTGTACATTTGTTTTTAACTGTATACTTGTGTCGATGGTAAAACTTGGTGTGGTATTTTTACAACAGCAAGTGTCCTGAAATTTTTTTATTTTTATTTTTAGTGTTCTGTCTGACGACAGGTCCATATATTATGAACAGGATCCTTCCAACCTCTTCAGGTTGTCAGGGACCTGCTCATACATATATACATTCTTGGCAGAGATGATCAGAAGTGGTTTGCCATTGCCTTCTTCTGTGTGTGAATGGAGTAATTGTTGGGATGCCACGGAGAAACCGGGGAAGCCCCCGGAGGAAAACTCCGTGATGCCTAGACCACGGCCTTGCCCAACACAAGTTATAAATTTGAGCACCACCGGGAATTGAACCCGGGACCCCAGGCTTACAAGGCTAGTGTTCTGACCGCTAGACCACCGTGGCGAACCGTAGCTCCATTAGGGTATTAAAATGTGCAAGGAACAATCCATTTCTCTGAACACTCTACTAAATCTGGGGGAAAGATCACAGTTTGGGAGCCAGTGGCAGTGACGCAGACACCACGGCGCGAGGTCAAATGTCAATGACCCCAAACAACTCATGCTACTGGCGCCATCCGCAAGGGTCAAATTTTCGCTAACGCGACAAAATTGTTACACTAAGCGTATATTTCTTAACTTGTTCCCAAACGCTTCTTTCGTGATTTTTCATAGATCATTTGCAATTTACATTAATTTACTGAACATCCACAGTTCTAAATGTAATAAATCACATTTTTGGCCTTACACTGCATTGTTTTGAGATGTTCGGGGCGGTGACAATAATGATGATTGTCCTTCTGGGTTCTGGCGTAGTGTTAAATGGTTGACAGACGCATATTGGCATCTACTGACAGTCAACTGACACACTCAATGATGTTTGAACAATCGATAAGCGCTCCTCACTTGCTCTGGTTACTTACCATCATGTCTCGCTGATCCTCAATATTGGCGATGAGGCGACCGAACTCTTTCAGGGAAACGGATATCCCTACCTCATCGTCTGTCTGCGAGGTGCCAATACATTCGAAGTTAAACTTCACAAGGCTGTTGGACAACGTACGTTGCGCCCGAGACAGATCTGCAATCACAAACAGCTAACAATTAATTACCTTGGCCGACAACCGATTAGGTAGGCGTTAAATACAAGGGATTATTTAGTTACATTAGATTTGCATATGTCCTGTACATACAGAATTGTTAATAATAATTCTGATAAAAGAGAAATGCAAACAAGTTGCCTGAAATTATTATATTTATATTTTTACATACATCAACATATTTTGTATGAACGAACAATTTTCTGTAACATGTTTCGATCCTTTCTTTGCGCACCATCATCAGGTAAAGGATGTCCATTATTAATACGAATACCTGATGCTGGTGCATATAACAGCAGCGAGAAGATAAGATAATGTTTAAACATTTAAGTCAGGGTAAACAGTTTACCCATATTTTCTAGAAATGGGGGGGGGGGGTACACAGCAAAGTCATTCTGCCAACAAGATTAAAAGACAGAAATATTTACTATTTCGCAAATATCCGTAAGTGAAGCGTGACTTCACACACTACTGTGCTTTGGAAACCATTCCATCCTAGTAGGATCTGAGGTTCTCTCGACGATGACTACGAAGATGGCCATCTTCTGGGTTGTGGCGTCAGGTTATCCGGCGTTCTCATCGCCCTGATGATGGAGACAGCAAGAACCTCTGATATGTTGGTAAACTTCCAACCGACTACGCGGCGCTACAAACCAGAAGGCAGCCATATTCACTATTCCAGCCGTCCGTCTTAAAATAACACACTAACCCTTTAACATTTAAAATCTAGGAGCTACTACTTCACACCAGACAACAAATGACGTCGGATAAGTGACACGAGAAAAGAAAACACTTATAAAGCTGTATTACATACAAAAGTGTCTTTCAAACTGTGGTCCGAGAATCGGTAATGTCACGATTATGTTAAAGATAAAATGTCCCAGTGCGTAATTAAATATCATATACTTCGGATGCACAACGTAATGTGTTCAACATATGAATTGTTATTTTAATCGTGTTGGTTACTACTGTTGGAAAAAAAATATACGTATGTTTAGAGTGGAAATATTAATCGTAAACGTGTCGGTTCGCACAACATAACTGGAGTGCGTTATAAGAATTACGGCTTCAATGTACAAAGTCACTGAAACGTCTCCGAGTCTTAACCATTTGACACTGCTGATAGCCCGAGAGGATTTTATTAAGTCAATTCGCCGTGTAATCATATATTGTTCCCATGTAGAATCTTCCCTGAACAAATCTAGAGAATTTACAGAAGCGCTATTAAAATACTATGACCCCCACTTACATGAAAGTTTACCAAGATTTTATGACGTTCCCGAATCAAAATTCTGCGTGCATATATTATGATCTCCTGGTACGAGCTTAATTTTGCAGATTTATCGCACAAAATATGACAAGATTTTAAGCAGGAGCATATGTTTTATACTGGAAGGAAACCAAATCGAGATCACCACAAACATCACAATTAAATGAACATATTTCGGGTAGAGAACACAAATGTCAAGAAACCACTGGAGCGTATCCATGATTACAGTATTCGTTGTAATAATCTTCTACTGACTAATAATTGTTGCAATACAGAAGGCTGTGTGTTAATTGTGGCGTGTAATTTGCCACCTTTCCAATTCACTGTCCGGAACAAACTGCTTGAGAGTGAGATATTACGTTAGAGATGACGTCAAAACGCGCTCAGCCGCGTTTCAAAACCATTCTAACGGATCTTAATGATACGGTGATCCAAATGGTGAACACGCGACGGACGGCAATCACCTCGAATGGTCGACGCCATTGAATCTGTCGCTCTTTCCGCATCTTCTTGCAGCATCTTTGCAGAAAGATCAGTTTAAAACACCGCCCTAGTTACGATTCGATGTTTCCACGGCGGAGCCCGAAAATGGTTGTCTTCTCACCACTCTACACATTAAACCCTTCCCCCCTTTGCAGATCGCAGACGGTAACAGAGTCGTTCATCGCCCAAATTTGCCCTAGATATTCTCATGAAGATTTTCCTGAGACGAAACTCGTCAAATTTCACGGCAGAGCCAACCAGACAGATAACTGCTAATAATACAGCTACAGTAAGCGCGCGTGAAGTTCCCTACCGAGTAATTTCCTCAGTTTCTTGAAGATGATTTCATCGCGTTCGCCTGACAGCGATGCAACCAAGCAGATCACAGAACCACCACCGCGAGGCGCTGGGATGGAACAGACCGTGTCCATGGGAATGTAGGCTTATCTTCACACGAAAGCACTACATGAGCATCACAACGTGGGAAATCAGTTCATGCAAAACAGAAGTCAGTTAGCTGTTTGTTGGTTCGTCACTTAAGTAGCATCAGCTTACCTAACTGGTAGACAGGTATCTATTATTTATTTATTTAGTGTTGTGTGTGACGACAGGTCAGGTCCATATGAACAGGATCCTTCTTCCATCCTTTTCTCGGACTGGGATCTGTTCATATACGTTCTTGGCAGATGATCCGGAAGTGGTTTGCCATTGCCTTCTTCTGTGTGTGAATGGAGTAATTGTTGGGATGCCACGGAGGAAAACTCCGTGTTGCCTAGACCACGGCCTTGCCCAACACAAGTTATAAATCCGGGCACCGCTGGGAATCGAACCCGAGACCCCAGGATTACAAGGCCAGCGTTCTAACCTCTAGACCACCGTGGCCTTTAACATTATTTTAGTAAATTATTCGGGTTGTGCAAGCAAGTCGTTGACTTCTCATTTCCAAATCTCTAGCACCGATTTTATAAATTACGTGATTTTCAGTTCTGCGTTATCTGCATATGCAACTGCCAGGCTACTTCGATAAGAAAATCGACATAGCAAGATACAACAATCTCCCATCCAAACACAGCGCCTCCATAAAAACCTGCACGTGAAATGTTACGACAGTACTACAAGGCCAATTAAATGTGTCCATAAAAGGAAACAATGCCCTTCAAGTAGTAAAACGAGCCAATAAATTGAACACAAACTCTGCTGGCGTCAGTATCAGGTTGTAAATTATTCCAAATCTATTTTAAAGGGTATTGACGATGCTGTGTTACAACCGTGATCACCAAATTCTTGGACTATGTCCTTCGTCTGTGTTTTTAAAAACAAGAACACTACGTTTCGGAAACTGGATCTGCTTCCGTCCTCAGGTTGAAAATGACCGCTAACGAAGAGACATCTTACGCCTCTTCGTACACAGCAGCACGAATTTCTTATTATCACAGCTGTACTGGGTAGACAGGCAATCAATACGACCTCTAAGCTTCCCTTTTCTCACGTCTATTAACATAACTTGGACCGACATACCATCTACACTTACGTCTCCCAAGCAGTCTCTCCGCTGTAGGTTTTCCGCCAACATACTTCCGCACATTTTTCATACCTCCTATGCATGCTACATACACTGACCACTTCATCCACCTTATCCGATAACCCTTATAATATTTTGTGGAGTGCAAATTATGAAACTCCTCACAGAAACAACAAGAGAGGAGAGAGTTTTGTTAAAATGTTAATGATTTGACGTACCAAATTTCTGTAGGATTTGAGGTTTTGACGGCGGTGATTCTGAAGATTGCTGTCTTCTGGGTTGTTGGGCCGTGTACTCTGGTGGACATCTACCAGGCTACACGGCGCAACAACCCAGAAGACAGAAATCTTCATACCAAAGTATGGTTTCCAAGCAAATATGGTTCCTCGTTAATCTTTATGAAATATTAAATATTTAACGTGATTGCAGTGTTGAGAATTCAAAATTTTTCGGTTCGCTACGATAAGGCCAAATAGACTTCACTGTTTTCCGATATCCGAGCTACGGGTTGTAACATTCGCGTTACAATACCGAGGACGAACTGTGTAGGATGCAATTTACGAGTTCCTTAATGTCTGAAACAATATTATATCAACATCACATGTCGCTGAATCTAATGCAAAGTTGCGTAAACATCAGAACAGCTGCCAATAATATAAAACGTAACATGACAAGCCGAAGTCTGATACTTACTATCTCCAGCACTGCCCTTCACACAGACGCAGTATTTCAGAGATAGCAGAGTTCTCTCCCTGTTCATTCCATTCGCTCATTAAGATAAATTGATTTTAAGTTACACCTCCCCTAGACGATAAACGTCAATCTTTCCACACATGTTAATGAACTGAAAATACGCACTTCGTGAAGCTCAGGACATTATATATACACTGTTTCCTCGCAGGCCCTAGGCTGGTATAGACACTAAATTAATATAATATTTTATTAGTATTTTATTTGTCTCCATTTGCATTTTAATCCGCCAAATAATAATTTTATTTGCAGCCATTTGCTTATTTATTTGTTCGCAGATCAACGCAGAACAGACTTCACGGGTGACAATTTAAATCGAAAATGTAATAAATAAAACACTTAAAAACACATCGTTCTTAACACATTTTAATTGGAAAACCTGAACGGACAAGATCACTCAAACAGCATATGCGATGAGAATACAGGCCAAGTACTGAAATTTATCTTTAAGAAACAGGCTGCGAGGGTGTGAATTTTCATCATACAAATAATAAGTTACGCGTAATTTTCTTCACTCTTATGTCAATTTCTCTCCCTCGTCTCTACATTCTCCTTGCAGCACCATGTTACGTCCTATTCAAAAGAAGATTCGAACACCGCACAAAGAATTCGATTTTAATCTACTGCTTCCTACTTTATCACCCAGTCTACACGATTAAAACAATTATTACGAATGTGGAATCTGAATATAATTATCAGTCTATATTCGTTGAATGCCGCCATGGTGGTGGCATCCCAACAATTACTCTATTCACACACAGAAGAAGGCAATGGCAAATCACTTCTGGATCATCTGCCAAGAACGTATATGAACAGGTCCCAGTCCGAGAAAAGGATGGAAGGATCCTGTTCATATGGACCTGTCGTCAGACAGAACACTAAATAATAATAATAATAATTCGTTGAATATGAACATTAAACATCGTTCTAGGCTGATTTACGTGCACACGTTACAAGGCCACACGGAGGACGACACGGATGACGGAGTGGGCTGGTGCCGGAACAAAACACAAATGACCCCCCCCCCTCCCCAACAAAAATGCTTCCCGTACAGGTAGAAATTCCTATCAGAAGAGCGCAACCATGTTAGAACATAAGGAAATAGATGACAGTAGTGAAAGTGATATTAGAATTAAACATTATAATAAAAATGGTTTGCTAATATAAATGAAATTAGTGTGTTATCATAGTTTTAGAGAAGAGTTACAGAATCACTTGATGAAATTGCGTTAAGCATGACAATGTACAAACATGACACACGATCGTGTTTAACGGAGAAAACAACATGTAACTAGTCTCAAGAAACCGTACTTTCAAAACCCCCGTGTATTGTGAATTTAATAGAGTTACACAGTTTCGCGTAGTTGTGAGAAATCTACGACAAAACCTCGTATTTGAGGGAAGAACATAGATTAAAATACTTGAAAACGAAGTGAAGTATTCCGACCTAAGAAGCGAAAAATTTGGGATATTAAACAACCAAAAACTCCGTGATTTACAAAGGACACGCACTGTTGATGTCAGGATCCGAAAATACAGGAGGCTACGAAAAGGTTATACCAATAATGCAAACGGAATTTTGGCGTAAGAACCAGCACACTGTATCCTCCTGGAGAAAACGGGCAAATATCTGCCCAGAAATATGTCCATTCTGTGTTCCGTGTGAATCATGTCATGGCCAGGAAACACGACTACATAATTCCAAGTCTGGTTCACATCGCCAAAGAGAGACATCCATTTTCCACGAGGATAGAGGAAGCAAGAATTGCGTAAGTACTGTTAAGTACAACTGATTACCAAGAACTGAAGTCCTAACACGCATGTTCCAGATACACGTTAACACACGGAACTCTGTCCATTTGTGTCACAATATGTTCGTCTACATCAGTGATTCTGAAAACAATGGGCTCTGCTGATTTCATTCCGATCACAGACTCAACAGCAATTTCCTACTCATACGACCAGCACCAAACTGTAAGGCAGGCCTCACGTACGATTCTCAAATTCATGCGGATGAAGTGGTTTTGGCCTATTGAAGACAATATTCCAAAATATTTCCCTGGAGGGATAAAAAAACCATGAAATATTTGCAAGAACTGTCTCGGTCCAATACTCGTGAAACCTAGGCATAAATAAGAGGATGATATTAAAATGGGTACTGATATGGGTGAGCGGAAGTGAAGTGGGTGTAGTGGTTCAGGAAATGGTCCAATGACGTGCTTGTGAACACTGTCGGGTTTCATAAGAGGGGAGAAATTTATTGAGTATCTCAGTAATTATCATCTTCTCAGGAAAGATTCTGGCTTCATGGAGGCACAATTATCACGACATTGGAGTTACTGGCTAATCTGAACTACTTTTTCCCCAGACACCTGCCTACTCTTCTAGCCTCTGAGCACAACACGTCCGTTCTATTTCTGCTATCCTAGAAACCTGTTAGACGCCAGCTGCAAGGCACACGAGAAGATAAAAGCGCTGTTCAGACGATTCATTTGTTCTTCGTTCAAGTGTAAATTAAAAGCCATCCATAACAGAAGAATGACTCACTTGCACGTTCAGTAGGGCGAATAACTTTGCATTAAATTATGAGAAGTCAGCAGTCTGATCATGGGATCACTGAAAATTGGCGAAGGTCGACGCAATATGGCACTCTCCCGACAACATCCACCACGTACGTAACTCAGTCCATTCACCGTTTTCATACACTTAAGCGACTATGACTACTTTCACACACCCCTTAACCCATTAAAAAAACTTAAAACACATAATTTCTCATCCGAATTCCAACCAACCAGGAATCTGAATGAGGCATATCCGGAACAAAATACATAAAACGTATGAATCCGGGGATTTCGATGACGCTAACACGGCCTGTATTTCTGCGGTAGCTCAGGTCATTCCGTCCACGTTAATAACAACAAACCTTCTCACCTATTAACTCTTCAAGCCCAGTGGTAACTATATATACCATCTGCTTCAACACTCAGTAACGCTGCATTTTGTATTTGTGGCTTGTGTATGATTCTCACAGCAAACAGCGATTATTTCTTAACAACTTAATCTTTGCAATGGTGAAATACAGTGTTTTATTTGCGGTACGGACTAAATTCTTAAATATTATTTAGACGAGCTTCGATTTCAGAGGGTTTTTGCGTTATGTTATGCAATAGACGATTATTCAGAACAAATCCTCGTCAGCAATGGCGCAAGCCATTACAAACTAGTTATCGCGAAGAGCCTTGACGAAAATATCAACTGACACAAACATTTCATACACTGTGAAATAATTGTCTACGAGTGGAATACCACAAAATTGACTCAGCGTCGCAATAAATGCCTTCGTCTTCTTCCCAGTTCAGCCTCGTTCGAGACTTCTCACTGCGGTGACATTCTAAATGTTAAGTACAAGTACCTCGGATAAGAAATAAGGGAATCATATGGCCTGTCTTCACAAGACTCGGAAAAAAAAGACAAATATCCATGCCCCGAACGGGATTGGAAACCATGATCCCAACACAGTCACGCGCCTTACTGTGGTCATACGGGAGTGACATTTCCATGCATAAAACTCTACATTACTAAGTTCAAATACAAATAAATATCTCTGCAACAGAAATTTTCTGCGGTCCCGAAAAAGTGGCTGCGACTGTACATCGTCTGAAGCAGCTGTTGGGAAGAACTCATTCCAAGTCTTCTGTATCATCTTCCTCCCTCGACCACTCTTATGAGAACAAACTCTGATCATAAGAATGTCTTCTCGTAACACATGTACAAACCACTACATCGCCAGCTTAAACATCCCAGACTAGGGGCAAAACCAAACTGAAAACTTCATACAAAACATTCCCCATACAATTACAGTCGTTTAACAGAGGCCAGCAAATACCATCATCCCGTACACGCTGCAACTCTCACGTAACAAGGCTATAAACAGAATTCTAAGGAGCTAACTAAACCTCTGCCTGTCTTAACTACGCGGCCCTGAGTATGAATTACTTTCCCATTGGACTCAAAACCAGCAACGTATGTGCTCATCCTCTCTTCTTCGCTTTTAAAACAAATTAAACCTCACAAAACACGACAACAGATTACAGATGACTCTCGTTATGCGCGCTTTCGTTATCAGTATTATGAAGAATATCAATATTCTATCCGCGGTCAAATTTTAAATACCATCACCTGCGTCAAAATGTCTCTAGGTCAATCAGAGAATGGGATACTGAGAACCTCGGTACTAGAAATGTTTTACGACAGTTTAATATCAAAATGGCGACTGTTATACGTTTCTCGTTTTATGTCCTTTCGTTATTTTCCCAGCATTTAGCCTACAGCGACATACCGAGATAAACCAAGAAAATATGAAACCCGGCCACCGGGCCGAGATTCGAATCTGAAACCTCACGTTCACGAAACATAAGTGCTAATGACCAGGCAGTGATGTTCGGAGCCAACATTACTACATCCTGTTTGAACCTTCTTATACAGTGCGCGTTAATTGTCTGCATTTCAAACTGCCATAGACGCTCTGTTCATTACCACGCTAAAACACTTTACAGAATTTGTTGAAACCTCAGCAAAGAAGACGCGATGACAGATGGTCGTCGTCTGAGTTTCAGCGCCGTGCAGTTTGGTATAAGTCTGCTAACGTTTCAGAGATCTTTGCTGCCTCCATCATCAGGGCGATAAGTGCTTGATAACAGCCATTCAAGGTCAATTACAGCCAAGAATTACAACAGTAATAAAAATCATGACAATAATAACAGACTTACGTAGATGCTATGAAAATCTTATCAAGAGTTAAATATGCTGAATTGCATTTTGACATCGTATTATAAATTTAGAGCACACACACATGTCGGTATAACATTAACAACGTATGATTTGTGGAACTAAAAGTCTGTGCAATAAGAGCCCTATCCGGAAATCCTTGTTTGAACATGTGATCCGTCAGCCTCTTAAAATTAGTCACCACAGAGACAAAACGCCCGATAACAAACGACACGCTTGATCTTGAATGTATAATTCCAAGCACGTACATGTGACTAACGTCACATTACAGAACACGTAGGAGCACAAAGTTCAGTATGTACATATGCGTTAATCTATCCCAAGAGCTGACCTGCATATCACAATCTCAACTGAAAGCGGGAAAGAAGACAAGACATCTCGGTGAGATGTAAAGTTCTCAGAGTGGTGAAGATATCGATGGTCTTCTCGGTTGTGACGCCGAATGGACTTGCTTGTAGACAACGTTTCGGAGGAAGAAACTGTCTCCATCTTCAGGGCTTCAGCCCTGATGATACACGCGAACAATGTTCATACTACGTGAGATTTGGAGGTCTCGAGGCGGTGAAGATGACGTTGTTTTTCTGGGTTCTGACGCCATGCAGACTCGTCGCAACCCAGAAGTCCAATCGTAAAGTTCATACTGTACTGCGTACAACGGAGAAACATTTTGTCTGGAGGTGAGCGCGTGGTACAGCTTCCTTCCTTCTCGGGTACCCTTCTGTAAAAGACGCCAAGACTGATGACGCGGACAACACCTTTAAATAGGCCACGACCCCCTCCTTCCAAATCTGATTCGACGTAGAGGCCGAAGGAAAACAAAAAATTTGAATATGGGTTGAATCTATGAAATTATCGACTAAGAAAACTCACAATTTTTTTAAAATAAATTATGCACTGATTCTTGTAGCCCAGTACATGTAGAAAGTGCTTTACATTCTACTGAAAATATACAGTCTAATGCCTCGAAAACAGACAAAATAGTGCCATCTAAGCGTGTCATTGCAGTGTGTAGATGCATGGGTAACTCGGTACTTCTTCGAAGCGAGTATAATACAAGTTGTCCGTGACAACCCAACAAAAACACAAACACAGAACGTGCTATTTTCATGGCACCGAACGTAGATACTAATAACAGATTAAGTCTGTCCGTCACGTGTTTTACGAGTTCTGCCTCCTTTTAAAGGTAACGCACAACGTTATTTACAGCAAAAGAAAGTTGGTCAATACAGTTAATGGCTGATACGAAGTTATCGTTTCGTGAAGGTTGCGCCATTAGCCTCAGCACAGAAATGTAACTTACTGCAGCCACGCAAAATTAAGGACTTCTTTCCAAGATACTGGTATGACAAGGCGATTTTGAAATTTTAAAGCATTTATAATTTCCCATCATAGCAAATTACACAATCAATGAAACGAAATTGATGTTTAATTAATATGTAAACAGACAAAAAGTAATGTTTTTGGTCTCTGTAGTAGTCTTGCATTGCGTACAAGAATATTTCTGTATGACGTAATAATACCAACAAACATCTATTCCTACGCAGTTTACAAGACAAAACACATTCACCCCTAGTATGCATAAAGTATGCAATGACGACTGCATTTCATAGAATGCAAATAACTTCTACGGAGACTGATCAAACGAAAGATAGAACCAGAAAGAAAAAAAAGTCCACGAAGTTGATCGCGATCCCTGACCTGGGATGACATTTTCCGCTCTATATACAAGGCAGTTTGGAACAAAGAGACAGCGGGCGGGCCAGCATCGGATATGACGTACACTTTATGAAAGGACAGTAATTCTGAACAGCAAATAGACAACTCAGAGCGTTTCTCCATGCGTGGAAGGTACGTTCTGAATCGCGGGCAATCCTTACTTCTCCCCCAGAGTTTTAACAGATATGCTCTCTGGCGAGAACATTGTACCTTCGGTCTACATCAGGGGGTCTGTCTCAAGTCTTTCAAAGCCTGGAGCCACATTAACTTTTTCTTATAAACCCGAGGGCCCCCAAGTTATTAATTAGGACAACATTTTAAAAGAGCTATTAACCTATTGTCTGGAACAGGTACTCATAACGCGTAATAGCTGTCTTGCCTTCATTTATAACCTTGCAGCCCTCGGGTCGTTTAGCATGGACGAATGTGGCCCTAGGTCTAGAAAAGGCCGAAAACCCCTTACCAACAGCATAAAATTACATAAAAAGATGACGATCCTCTAAAAATTCACACAATCCTTTCTCTTACACGCTCTTGAAGATAACGCTACAGTGGGAGGAGACCGGTGGGTGGACTAGAAAAGGAGCCCCTCTTTCATTTCAAGTCAGCGATACAGTTTGGTTTATCACAAGATATTCACGACCTTACAAACCATTCAACATGGGGAACTAAAATGTCAAGAGTTTCTCGAGTGGGAATTCTCGGGAACGCAATTTTCGGATCGTCCCGGGGCGGGGGTCACAAACTCCACCCACATTCCCACTGTCTCGAATAGTTCAACTGTAGGTACATTTATTCAAGAATGAAATAAGACGAACACATAAATTAGGGGTTCCCAACCCTTATGAAACCCGGGACCATATGAGCCCAAACCGGCTATGTTGTACGGCTTTACCTAATGACAAAAGCAGAGCCAGCTTCTGAAACGTCGTATGTTTTATAAGTATTTAAATTGTAAATTAATATAAGGAAAATATATGAGAATACGCGTCATTTTAATGACACGCCGTAAATAAAATGTCCTCGCTGACCATGTGGCCCGCGAGTCAATAACCGAGTGTCTCTGGAAAATTACGAGAACGCCTGAGTAAAAAAGGGTAACGAAATGCTAGTTATGTACAGAGCTATATCGGCAAGATAATTTA
>NW_019059975.1:8255-28793 GCF_000696155.1 Zootermopsis nevadensis | reverse complement strand
CTGCGATAACTCCGGCTCGTATCTTCATGTACTTTATCTGTTTGTTTCTCTGGAGGTATAGTGTCTCCACCAGCAAAGCACAAACCCGTCCCTTTTTCTGGATCTCTGCTGTCAGCACCCACTAACAGAATCCCTCTCATGCAGCTGACAGACAGTCCCTCAGCTACTCCAGGAAAACCTCAAGCGTCTATGCATGACCCTCAGGTTCATTGCAGCCATTGGACCTCATCCGGAGTCACATAAATCTGCCCACACATAATTTCATTAACTTATACTTTAAACGGTATATATTATTCTATCTTCTACTTGGTCTTCCAAATAGTCTCTTCCCTTCAGGTTCTCTGGCCAAATTTTTTTAAAAGCAAAACACACGAGGGGCTCCACCCCTGATCGCTTCATTCGCCATCCCCGCTGGTGGGGGACTCCCATCCTTGCAACCCTTTAACTTCCTCCCTCTTTTGTCACTTATTTTGCGGATTTAGGGGCGGATTTATGAGAGAAATGAGCAAAAAAATGAATTCTAAAAACAGTTATGCCCATATAACCCCACTTTATCTGATTACCCCAACAATATTTGACGACCGAGAACCTCTTCACCTTACAACACCTTCACCCACCCAAAAATATGTATATCTACCTAATCAGCCTACAACTACTAACGCTTCATATATATTTCTCTAGTTGTAACAGTACGACCTTCCGCAGCGAAAATGTCAAAGGATGATGATGATGAAATCAAATACAACTGGACTTGTTTCACTGTCAGAAAGCGACACTTTACCATGTATAGATCCGCCAAACACAAAATAAACCTCTGTCAGAATGATCACTGGATATAAATTTGAATTCACTCTTCAGAAGTTCAGTTGGGGGTGGGGGGTGACGTGTGTGAAGTGTCGTATTAACCAGACGTTGAGGGGGCGAGATTTACTCTGCTGAAAATTATCCTGATGGGTCTGGAGTAGGCCTGAATTATTATTATCTAACAATTTATCACCCCGCCTCAACACGTGTCGGCTCGTCAGCAGTTTTCAGTTCTAAGTACCCTGGAATTGACATAAGTCTTCTCAACTCTCGTAAAGGGTATCTGGCAAAACTGATTCCAAATTATCTACTTTAAATCACGAATTAATGCAAACATTACTGCAATTGACAGCCCTGAAAGTGTTGACATGGATAAAATTACAGAACGTCATGTGGAAGCCGTGATGTTCTGAGTGTGAGTGAGTAAGGGTCACTTCCTTACTGCTGAATCCTTCGCAATTCTTCGTCTGAACATTTCCTGTTAAAAATAAACAAGTGGAAATTCCAGAAAAAGGTTCTGATAAGAAAATAAAAGGAAAACGCCCAAGATGGAGACTGGCATCCAGACGTAAACAGGTCAGAATGTTGCACAGCAGAAAAAAAATACGAGACGAAATTGGGAAGGAGCTGTCGGAAGACAGAGATGGAAGGATTTGTTATCAAGACCAACCACAAGAAAGTGGTAAAGTCTCAGGCGGATGAGGAAGAAGAAGAAGAACCTCTCTGACGCTATGCAATAGAATTTTCAAATAAATAAACAAACTAATAACACCGAGGACCACCCAGCCTCCTCCCAAATTATGTCTGGATGCAGACCACAGTGACTGTATTATGGTCGGATTTGTCATCATCTCGACATTAAGTCTGACACGAATATTGTTGAGTAATGAAAATTTAAAAAAGCAAACACATCCAGTGAGTCACAGTTTAGAGATGTTGGCTCTGAATTTGCAAACGATGCTAATTAAGAAGTACTACACTGCATATTTACATATGTGAGGTACCTGGCGCCTTGTTTTGTATGTTTACAGATGCTGACTTCTATAAAAGTTATTCATTCCATGCTTAATACGCACTTAGCCTACTTCTATAAAAGTTATTCATTCCATGCTTATATTAGCCTACCTATTAAAAAAATATCATCATAGAAAATGTACAATAATCATGAAAAAAACAACTAAGCCTCAACGCTACATTAATTAAAATCAATTAGCTATTAGTTTCTAATACGCAAGATACATTACCAACATTAATAACGTTTTATCAACTGAAACGTCTATAAGCGTCGAATGTGGAAGTAATTAGACTCTTGAGTTATGAAATGGGAGAGATGTGTAAAGAAGAGTCTGTGGCTTTCATTATGGCCATTCCCGAAAATTTGTCTGACAAAACTGAAAAAAAAAACCTCTTTCTGCATGCCCAGTCTCAGAGCCGAGGTTCAATGATGAGAGAGTAGCATGAACTTCGCAGATTCTTCGTCACAGCTCTACACACTAACCCACACCTGTAATACAGTTCCGCCTGAATCTCTCAAACATTATGAGCACGCATGATAAGCTAAAATTCCAACCCGGAAGTAGGAAACCTTCAGCCGTAAGAATGCAGTTCTTCAAACACCCTCGCTAACTCACACGCCATACCAAATGGGGCGAACAGGCAGTACCAGCAACATCAATACGTGACAAGAAACCGAAAGCACTCACTGTGCTGAATGAGTTCTCAACCCGCGGGCCGCAGGCTGTATGCGGCTCGCCAATATACGAGGTGCGACCTGCGTACATATTCTGTAATGCTGAGTCATTCTGTAAGATGCAAATGATCTGAAGTACTCAACTGCTATCATAAAATAAACTTCGCTGGAGGAATGCAAGCAGATCGCAACAGAAATTGAACCTGCCACTGAAAGATTGATCAGGAGTAGATAAGGAAGGGTGTTGGGGGGAGGGCGAGGGGGAGGGCTGGGAGAGGAAAAAGTTGTTAACCCTGAGCGAACAAAACCCCCGGGTGATGAAGGAACCAGCTGTGTAAACATGTCTGTCTTGGCTATTACCGAGATGCCATCAAAGACAACCCTTCAGTCACCTTAGATGAACCTCTGGACATACAACACATTCTGCAGGGATCGTAGGACTTCGAGCAGCTACTAATCTCTGCAGTGCAGTGAGTGTCACATACCCCACCGGTGTGGTGGAAGGGAAACGAGAAATTCAATATCCTTACGGAACTAGAGGGTAGTTTCAAACAGGGCAACTCGTTCCGGTTTTCATGAAGTGCCAGCGTGGTAACAAACAGATGAGCGCCACAGTTTTCTTGCTGAGGAGGTTCAGCTATCTATTACCCAACACTAAAAAATAACTTCATTGTGTACGACACATCCAGAGAGATATACCAAAAGAATACACCGGAAACAGAACTCAATCCGTCTCATTTTAGTAAATGTCGACGTTGTTCCCAAAGTCAATTGTTACTTCTGGGTCCAAGTGTCCAGTTTGAATCTTCGTTTGTAGACATGCGAGTGTCAGAACTAGAATGGCCTCCTCCGTGAAGTTTAAAAGCACATCTGGCATTCTGATCGATCATGCAATAAAACAGTGCCGACTATACTTACTACATATAACTAAAGGAAACCTGGAAAAGGGGAAATAAGTTCTGGGAAAACCTTATAAACGAACATTTACAGAGATCATTTTTCAACAGTACTGAGCCGAAGAACATGACATGCACAATAAAGTGTAAAAGATGTGTAGCGGATTCTCCGAAACGTCGACAAATAGGCATAAGAACCAAAGCTCCCATGACTGGTACCAACTACCACAAAAATCAGAATATGTACTCTTGAATAACTTGGCAGACAAATGTTAAGACCATGTATTTCTGCTGAAGTATATTACTTTTATCTCGGGAGTACTATTCCATGAACACCTGGCCATGCCATGAGCCCTGTATGACATCAAATGGTCACTGAACAGTTATCAGCAAGTCATTGCTATGGCTACATCATCATTCAGGGTACAGATAATACTACAGTTCTTGTCCCGTTCAATGTGACAGTTTAGAGGCTTCAAACACTTGCTTCCAGTAAACTTTCACTATGTAATTAGGCTTTGCTGATTAAATCAAGTCTTAACCCTCTGAAGCAGAACCTATCTTAAAAAAAATAATGTCATAAAGTCTGGTTCTTCCCTCAAAGAACAAAGAACTCTCGGGAAGAACAGCCAGTTGTTATGTATAGAAAGAAATCGCTGAGTGTTCCGACAAGTAAGCAAAATCCACAAATTCACTTTGCCAGATGAATGCTGAGATGCTGAACACTGAAGTAGGTTGTATTTATATACAGTTAGCACAGTGCTTTAGAAAATTAAAGGGAGAATACCAATCATACACTGTCACAAATAATCAATTCTTCAACAACTGATTATTTTCTCCATCTGGTTAACTGCTTAAGATGAAAAATCTTTTGTAACTAATACAAAGTGATTCAAAAGTCTCTGTGCACACACATGCCCTTACCGGCACATGTGATTTTATGACCTTAACATTTTCGTAATTTGTAATCATAAGAAGGTTCACCATGAGAAATATGTGTTTTTCCAGATGCATAAAGACTTTTAAATCAGCCTGCATTTTGAACTCTGAATGTTTAATTTAGACCTTGACAGTACATGTACTCTCCTGTTCAACATACCATTGATTAATATTTCTAACTTTCAATCTCAGGAGTTGGTGAAGAATTAAAAAACTGTTCAATTAAAATCTGAAATCTTTAAAGAGTAAATCCAATTCCAATACAAATACACAATTTGTTTATCCTTAGGAAGAAAGCTGCTAAATGTGCTAAATAGGAGAATTTTATTATTTATACTTCTTCTGGCCTGACTTCTATTAAAATAAAGTATGTGTTTTATGTCTTTGCTAACTTGAACAAATGGATTACAAGCCAAAAATGAAATCACATTAAATTCTGACAAAACACATTTCATGAAATTTTGTATTCCTAGCAAAAAATTGTGTTAATGAGGGTATAGGGTATGAGAATAAAACAACTGCAGAGGTGTAAAAAAATAAATTTCTTGGCCTAAAATTGATTGTAACTTAAATTAAGGGGAAAAACAATAAACTGTCCCTATTCCAAAACTCAGCATGCTTTGCTATAAGGATTGCCACATCACTCATGAATGCAGAAACTTTAAAATTAGTTTACCTTGCTTATGTCCAATCATGTCACACGCAATCACTAGAATAATGGCAAGAAATAAAAGGAGAGTCAAGCTATTTAATAACATTCCCCCCACTACAAAAAGTCTGTATCACAATATAAAAATGTTCACACCAGCACTATCTCACTCCTACTCCACAGAAGAATGCACCTTAACCAAAAATTTTCATCTATTGTACACACATGTAAGCAATAATGGTTACACTTTCTTGTGTGTGTGTAATTTTTGTGGTATTACTGTAGCTAACTGTAAATTACTGTCATAACTATGCAATTTATATTTGTGTTAGAAACAATTACTGTATTTGTGCTATGACATCTTCTACATCTTTGGCTTGGGGTATGAAGTATCTATGGAATGTAAATAAATACTATTCTCTGATGACAAGAAGGTCTTGATAAATATTATGACTTATACATAGAATAGTTTATGTTCTTCTCATAATTTAGTTATGGTACTTCCCACAAAGTCGAATGAGTCACATTAAGGCTGGGTTGGATTCAACAGTTCAAATTATTTGTGTGACTTTCCATTAATATAATGTATGAGTCTCCATGTCTGTTAGGTGAAATTATTCTTTGCCCAAACATGCAAACAGACAAATACTTTTGGTTTCCTCGACAATAAATGTGGTGACATAACACTGTCCTGAAGTTACATATGTAAGTAACGATAGCAAGGTTTATTATTTACAAAGTAATACTGAATTAACATATTCAAGAGAAAACGGGGATCAAGAGATGGGCAATTTTGAGGCAATAAGGATATTTATCGAATGTCAAAACTTACTTTTAGCAGCACTGAGCAAATCCTTCACTTCTTTCACTAGGCCCTTTATTTGTTGACTGGTTCTTTCTAGTTCTTTCTCATGCGTGTGAAGTTTTTCTCTAAAATATGGACTATCTGTTAAACAGTCTGAAAATTCCAGAGGCTGAAGACCCACCCCCATGGTAAAATAATACACTAACAGCACACCATTCAAGCCTCAAGGAAACATGCCTCTTCCTCAGCTACTAACACACCACACGAACACTGACAAATGACCACTGAATACATGGTGATAACCTAACAGCACTCTCTTCTCAGAACGCCATTTTATGTCGTTACAGAATAATTTTTCTGTCATCTGTTGGACGAATCTTAAAAGCATTAGAGTTCTAGTGTACTTTGGGGCCATCTATTGGCTGACGGTTCAATTTAATCTATTTGCAGTAGCAAATTTGTTTTATGTAATCTATTGGATAATTAAACACAAAATGTAAACATCGTTAAGTTAATTCGGACACGATGTTCTAAAATTTCTGTTGTTCTCAAAATTTTCGACTACACAATGCATCTAACCTTACTTTTTGTGGGCCAATAGTTCTTTTCAAATGACTGAGAACAGATTGATTTTGGAATCTGTAATTTTAACTTAAAATTAAGATGGTGTCAATAATATTTTACATTAAAAATATATCCATAAATCCAGAGAATCAATAAAGCAGATAATTAAATATAATAAAATCTGTAACAAGTAATATGCTTCAAGTTTTAGTTATAATGGAAAGAATAAACAAGTCAGTAAATATAAAATTCGTGGGTTTGCAAATAAATAACTACCTAAATTGGACAAATCACACTGATATACTGATAAATAAGTTAAACGGTGCATGTTACACAGTTAGATCTATATTGCATGTCAGCAAGAATGATACACTCAAATCAGCTCATATTGCCTATTTTCACTCCATAAATTTGATTTGGATTTGTCTAATATTAGTCCTACATCACATGAAGTTCAAATGATGCCATTAATTACCAGTATCTCAAAAACAGCTCATCACAAAAAACTGGTATGTGGCATAAAATAAGCTTTGAGTTTGTTGACATTGTGTTAGGTACCAGGTTTATCTCTAGAAAGCAACAGAAATACATATTATTTCCAAATTTATTGAACAGATGCATATAAAAATAACAATAACAACAAATACAGAATCACGTAGGCCAACATATACAACATTTTCAATAGTGAAGATACATTACATTATAAATGTAGCACAATAAAGATATGAAACATACCATAATTAATATATTCACTGTAGAAAAATCTTAATTTTAACATCATGCAAATTAACAATACCATGTGCAATAAACACTATAGTAAAAATTTGTTAGTTTCCATTTTTGTTTTTGTTTACAGAGAAAGAAAGTTTAACCGCATGATGAAATCATATTTGAGCATGGAGGTAAATTTGTTGGTTTATAGTGTTAAATAGGCTATTTATTCATCAGTACATTTGAAGACTTAATAAAACATTATATCAATAATTCACAAAAAAAATCACATAACTGTCTTATATGTTATGATGAGTTCTTAACACACCAACTGAAGGCATTTTCAAACATACGTAACCACGGTGATACAGTGTACTTGTCATGCCAGTCGGCTGGCATCCAGGGCCACTGCCATAACTGTGTGCAACGCTCTGGATGGGGCATCATGGCAAGATGACGGCCATCTTCAGAACATATTCCAGCAATACCACCTGCAGCAACCAAATATACTTGTGTTAAGTGATTCACTAAGCATAAGTAAAAAGCCAGCAGATTTTTTTACAAAAGAAAGAAGAACTTTGTGATGCCCTCATATCTATAAATCTGTGCATACCTCCTGATAAAAGGACCTTGCTCTGCAATGATTTTATACAATCACACATTTTACATCAGTATACATGGTCCTTTGCTCAAAAAGATTTGTTCCCATTTAATCTAATCTGGTTGTCATTTCAACTATAATGACTTACAAGGACTGCCATTTGGATTCAGTGGATATGTCTGCGTTGGCTTTCCGTCGTCATCCACATACTTCATGGCAAGACAGCATCTCTGTTCCAAGCTTGAAAGCACATTTTCATTACGGAATGTGAAACGACCTACAAATATTAAACAAACATACTATATAGCAACCTAAGACACTAATATTTTACATCTCATCACTCACTCACTCTATGGTGCAGGAAATTCTTTGAAAAGCTGATTGTATATTCAGCTTATCATCAAAGAATAAGCCACTTTCCTTACGGAACCCAAAGGTTCATCACCATGTTCACAAAAGCCTGCCACCAGACTCTATCCTGAGCTAGTTGCATCCAGTTTGCTCCATCAATTCCAATCTCCCTAAGGTCTAACCAGAAAATGTACAATGAAATGTAGACCATCAACAGCAGTAAAACCCAGACTCAAACCTTCAATGTACTTGAAGAATACTCAGATAAATGTTATTATAATACTACAAATGTCTAAACAGCAACAACTTAACATTTAGAATTTATGTGCATGTACCTGACTACAATTCAAGACCTGATATTTATAGCATTATAACACACAACTTCAATTTATAAACATATATTAATTTAAATACAGAAATTCTGCTTCTAATTATGAGAAAATTAAAATATTGTGATGATGATAATATTCCGTTGTTCAGATTTTGACACTTAATGGTACAACTGCACAATGTAAAATTATTTAAATTTCATGCTGACAAGACAAATCCAGCAATGTTAAAACACTGATATATTTAAAAATACTGTACAAAATATTTTATTGTGAAGTGAAAAGCAACATCATGCTGGAACAGGTGGTTTTCAAAAGGAACACATACTGGTTTTTGCTAAGTCAGGTCCGGTGAAAATAATATAATAAAACACTAACCTTCTCCGTGTGCAATCCAAATTCCCAGTATACACCCTTCCATACCCTGGAGCATAATGGATGGACTCCTCTCAATGCGGACTGTGCTGAATCGACATTCAAACCTCTCCGACAAGTTGTGGTCAAGCACAACATCAGGTCCACGCAGTTCATCTGATGATGCACTCTTCCCTGCAAATTGTAGTGTTTTAAGACAAATTAACTGGACAACTAATTCCTATCACCCCAATTAAGTATATTTTAATTAATATTAAATACTATTGATCAAACTAACACCATCAAGTACCAAATATTCTGTGCCACTTGTTGAATAAAGAATTGTTGACAAAAATTCATGTGTGTTAAGCTCAAAATGAAATGGATTTTCCTGGATAAAATAGGTTCCTGAATCAACCATGTCATAATGAATCAGTTATCGTTATTGTGACACTGAAAGCTTCTAGTGACAGTGTATCAAACCATAAAAACAATTTTATTTGCATGAAGTACTAGTTATTGGCAAATAAGGTAGTGAGTGACCCTTCTTCAAACAAATTCAGCAAGGACTCCACACCATTTTTAAATAAATTATACACATAATTCCACCTCTTATCACAAGATGCAAATAAAATAGTCAATACAAGAAACAGTAATAGAAGTTATTTATGATAATTCACATTTTTCTTTCAGTGCTGCTAAAGAGGCAAAACATTAAATACTTAATGGTGTAAACATGCAAGAAATATAAGAGCTACATGCCTTGTGATTTCAACCCAATCCATCCTAGCAAACTCATGAGTTGGCAACCATTGCATACTCCGAGGCTGAACGTATTTGCTCTCTCAAAAAATGCCCAGAATTGATCTCTCAGTGATGGATGGAACAACAAACTAGCTGCCCAGCCTTTCGCAGATCCCAGCACATCTGCAACAGCAGCAGTTTGAGAAATAGTTTCGCTAAAATATATTAGTCTTTATTTTTTGCTCCTGTACATCCACAAAATTCTTCATTGTATTATTTATTTCAAATAAAAAATAAAATTTTATATATATTAATAAAAAAATTATTACCAATTTTGTCTTTTAATAATGTAATATATAATTCATGTTCAGCATCATACTGTAACAAACCATTATTTCCTTCCTCAGTTGATGCAGCCTGGATCAAAATGCCAAATGTATCTGGTTCAGAAGTTAACAGGAGTTTGACAGAACTAATGTTCCCCAAATGTCCATAAAAGAAAGCCTACTCCATACCAGACATCATCTCAATTGTTACAATGTGTCTTCAAACTCACCTGCATAGCTAAATCCTCCAGGAAAAATAATGCCTTGGAAATTGTCAGCTGTGACTTGCTTGTTTAGGAGATCCTGCATTGTCACATCCCAAACTTCAAAACCTACACTGAAAAGAGATGCTGCCATCTCTCTGTCACCATTGGAACCTTCTTCTCTAATAACAGCTACTCGAGGAGCTGGAATAAAAGTTTCACTTGAAATAGTGCAAAACCTTAAATATTCTTACAACTTATTTTTCACAGAGACCATGCAACCAGATTCTCATTTGTAATTATCACAAAGGAAATTACTAAGAAGTGTTAGTAGATCCAAACCATTCAACAACTTTTCTCTCTTCCTACCCAAGCAATATATCTAGCCAATCACAGTCCCTTATATTTCACTACCTTAACAATACGAAGTAACTTGTATCTATCATGAAGTTCCTTTTTACAAGATATCATAAACAGCTAGCTTTACTAAACAGTAAACATAAGATTTCTATTTCGACTACACAAAACAAATGGGAAAATAAAACTTGTTCTACAGTATTTACCTTGGTCTCTAATGTTTTTGGAAGCAAATGGGATTATCTTTAACAGAACAATGAGAATTTCAACGAGATACTTACGAGATGACAATAATTTAGTGGGTGCTGATGACTTCTGTGGATCAAATGTCAGTCTGTATGCTGGAGCTTTGCGATTACCAAGGGATTCAAACTCTTTCCTGACACAGTCAGGATTAGCTTGCCGTCGCTCAAGTCGGTAACTAGTCTCTTCCCACGTACGAAACAGTGAAATCAAGTCACAGCTCAGTGCTAAAGCATCATTCACACTGACGGTCACCAGTGACTCAATTCCAAATGCACTTGACTCTCCGATAACATGCACAGGAACTTTGTGTGTCTTGAAAGTTGTGTTTACAAATTCAATGTCCTTTGAGACCACTTCTAACACCCAACCCAGCTCTTCAGAAAACAGGATATCCAAAGCTTTGCCTTCCTTATGAGCAATGTTGATCTTGATACCACTTATTCCAGCAAATGCCATTTCCAGCAGACAAGTAATAAGACCTCCATCACTGATATCATGACCAGCCATAACTTTATGTGCTGTAAAAAGAGACAACATACTGCAGTATGAAACTTTCACCTACGTACCGCTAGAGAAATCAGTAATGAATAATGAAGTAATACAATAATTTAGTCACAATGCCCATACAATGGCAAGGGTGAAGTACTTTAATTATGTGAGAAGCAAGTTTGCAGATGTAAGATCTGAGGTTTTCACAGCGGTGAGTATGAAGATTTCTGTCTTCTGGGTTGTTGATCTGTGTAGTCTGGTCGATGCTAACCAACATCTCAGAGGTCATACTGCCTCCGTCATTGCCCTGATGACGGAGGCAGTATGACCTCTGAGACGTTCGTTAGCATCGACCAGACTACACAGATCAACAACCCAGAAGACAGAAATCTTCAAGTTTGCAGATACTGGGGAAACACAAAACAACAAAAAAAGTGAGAAGCAGTAGAAGCCTTCTATCATGCAGTAAGGTATTTTATGGAGACATATAAGCTATTTAAAACAGTATTAACATACAGGGGTGACAAATTAACCTGGACCACAAGGCTGAGAGAGTCTGACAGAGAAACAAAAAGAGTTAAATTCAAACTCAATCTGAAAAAAAAAAACTCACAGCAAATTCATGAGGCCATCTCTTCCATATCATACCAGCAGTTCAGACACTTTACATCTTTATATTTTATTTCTTGAATATTGTCTCTCCATTCAGAATGTGTTCAGATTAGTTTTGTATGTAAATACCTCTTATCAGTTTCTGAGTAGCAATGAAGGCTTGTTTGAGGAGGGTTGGCTCATCAAGATCTGGTACATCATCTCCAAGTTGTTTGAAGCACTGAGCGAGAGCTGTACCCCCCAGTCGATTCTTTCCTCCAGACAGATCTACAAGAAGAAGAATTCCTGTCTGCCCTCTTGAGGGACCTTTCAGATCAGGTGTAACTACCTGCTTAATGTTGGGGCATGGGGCATATGCAGAAATCACCAAAGCACCTGAAACACCAACCAAGAATTTTGTCAAGTGTGTAAATTACATAGTGAGTTGCAGTGACTAATTCCTTAAGAGTACACCCTTATTTTATTGCTTGCCACATAGACTATTTATCACTGCTGCTAAGTTCCTTGTTGTTGTTGGCAGGATCGATGGAGCAAGTGTGTGTGTGCGCAAGGGTCCTACTTTGAAGGTGATTTGGTAAGCATTGCCATATGTCCTACCATTACAGTGCTATACCACAATTCCGGGAACTTTTTGACTGCCCCTCGTATGTTGTTGAAATACCAATGAGTACATCCCAGACTTACATGATTATGGTACACTGAAAGATGTACATACCAGGTGCTTTGACAATGTCACCGTCAACCCTGGCAGCCATGCTTAGTGAGTCCTTTCCCCCATCAACAGCTATACCCAGATCTGACATCACTTTGCACATAGCAGTACACGCATCATACAAAGCTGCACCTTCTCCTGGAAGCTTTGCAGCCCACATCCAGTTCCCACTACACTTCACATCCTACAACAAGCAACTTGGTTAATATGAATTATCATATCTTCTTCTTCTTTATTATTCCATCTCAACATATTATGAACAGGATCCTTCCATCCTTTTCTTGGACTGGGACCTGTTCATATATGTTTTTTAGGCAGGTGATACAGAATTATTGGAATTATCATACGCTGTTAGCTAAAAGAGGACGGGTAAGAGACCATGGTCATTATACACAAATCAGCACTAGAGGTGTCAGTGTGGTAGCAGCTAGGGAGCTAACAAGAAATGACCACACATTCCATGTGACTGTGAGGACCAAGATGAACAAAAATTCTGTCACCTAATAATACAATTTATAAAACCAAGTGACAACCAAAAAGTCTCACCTTCATCAGCATACTGTTTCTGTTCTATACAGAGTGACTGCCAAAACCTTGAGCTTTACTGTTACACTATGTGCTCAAAGTAACTGGAAAGGGAAGACGAATTTTGGTCTAGTAGCATGTGTGTATAACGGTGGAGCGAATAGATCAGATCGGTGAATACCTGTTTTTCCATCATTTTGCATAAATCTGTCAGAAGCCATGTCAAAATCATTACTGACGTGGACAATAAAATGAACAGCAAGTACTGGGAAACAGACACAAACAATCAGGATACTTTTTCAAGATTCCAGTTACGTTCTTCTTATTTACCACATCTCTGTTTGCAGATTACTACCTGTATATCAGATATCCGGGCAAAAACCAGATTGGTTACAGATTCTGCAACAGCCATCCTTGCGCCTGCAGATGCATCAACCAAACCCTTGATTGGCTGCTCCCCTATAGCTGTGGCAATTCCCTCCTGTACAAAATAGAACCAAATATTTCATATCAGCATACACAAATGTCATCAACAAAGCAGAGAAAGGAAAATAAAGAACATGTACCTATTAAATGATGTACACGACAAAACTAAAAGAATAAATTCAGAACACGTGTTAATATTCAGCACAAAAACAGTTTCTATCCATCTTGCCATTTGTGTTTTATGGCTGTTGAGATACAATTTCTAGTTTTACTGTCAGGGAAGAGCAAAAATTGCTAACATTTGCACTGACACCAGAAGGAATGATGAGAAGAAGATGAGGCACACAGAAGAATGACTAGTGGAAGATATGGAGTTAGATGGAAGGAATCCAGAATGCAAAGGTGGAGAGAAGATCAGAAGAACAGAAGATGGACTTAGAATCAGAAGATGTTAAAAAACTGATAAAAACGTATGACCATACATACATATATACAACCTTATTGATTTCCTAACATTATCAGATTAAAAGTACAAACTGTAAAGCTTCTCAGATTGAAATACTATTAAGAACACTTTGTTTCAAACTCTGCCAATCTATGTTCTGCCACAGAACTTAAAGAAATCATATATGACAACTTACAAGACTAAAGTGTGTCAGAGCAGTGACAGCTACATCAGCCAGTGGAGTATGAAGTGGACCAATGCATTGTTGTTGGGCAATGAGACCAGTAACACACCGATCCACCTTATTGGTCAGGTACCGTTTGCTGGCTACAGATGGCAGTCGAAGTACATGCTCCAGAGCCAGCTTCACAGTCAGATCAGCAGGCAAACTCAGTGACTTTACTATTGCTGGTTTATGGTCCAGATGGAATACCTAAAACAGAATACTCGTATGTGAATTAAATACACATTTTATTCTTAATTACCTTAAATTTACTACAAAATTGAGGAATGATGTTATAATAAAGTTCTGAAGACCACATAAGAAAGGGTCCCTTCAATCAAAAATAAAGTTGTATCAGTTTCACAGACATACAGTAGAAACCCCATTTAATGTTCAATTCTACTTACTTAAAACCAATAATTTGTGTTAAATAGCCTCCATTTAAGCTATTCTACAGTTCTGTATTGCAATTCAACATCACCAATTCAAATGGAGATTTTACTATAAAAATAACATGCTAATTTCAGTGTAATAATGATCTGGCAAAAGTATAAGCAAGACTTAGTATGTTAAAATATGTACAAACCCATAAAAATGTCATCTTTGTCAATGACAAATTCAATTCTAGATGGCAGAAAAGCCACTTAGATTTCAAAAACCTGTACCTGAAAGGTCAATATTGTAAAGCTAAATAGCAAATTGGAATAAACAAGAAATTAATTTCAATATTTCTTAAGGTTTATACCTGTATATGTCTGTTATAATTTTAGTGATTCAGAAAATATATGTGACTCATGGTTGAAGTATTCAAAATTTCTTCTCACCTTCTGTGGCATTTTTCCAAGAACAAGTTCTAACTCCAGGTCAACAGGATGTCTTACATCTTCTTGCTTGTAGCTGCCATTCAAATATGGAGTGACATCTATTTCTTCTTCCTCAGAAAGAATTACCTGTTAAGACAAGAGAATTTAAGACTCTGTGTGAAAGGGTATCATGAAGAGAGAGCATTCAAAGTAATCATTTTGCCTTAGTAGACACAAGAAGTACACTTAAGCAACTTATTTTCATAACACCGGGAAATATGAGTGGTCAGCGGCATAGAACAAACAATGAAGAGTTTCGTTAACTGCAGGATTGGTGATCCCTTTGCATATATCACAGGTCTCATCACATGATACAAGACATTATTCATGTAATTTTCCTATGTTCTTGACCCTCTATGTTCATAAACTTGTTTCTTCAACATATCAGTAGTGTTAATGTAATGTGGTATGCCTCATGAATTTTGTCTTAGCAGCTCTGATTTTGAACTTCATTTTGCCCTTTATTGTCCTCATTTCGCTACCAATGACAAGAGATAGGACAGCAAACACATCGATTCTTGCATTTTGTCTGACATGTTGATGGTTTCAATGTGCTGTCGATTAAGCCTGTAATTTCTAGCAATGTTTACATTTTAGCATCTATATGCTTTTCTAGTGGAACATTCAAAAACATAAAGAAAAATAATTCTGACTGGTCAACTATTCTTCAACCACAACAAATGTGGTACTTCAGATAACCGTAAAACCACAAGCTTTTAATCATAAATACTGTCATCATACCCTTCCATTGTCAAGAACTGTGCCAACAAAGTTGACTGGACACCTCTCTCTATCGCCAATCTGCATTAACAATGGAACATCCTTCGGATAGCACAACACAGCATCATTTTCCTGATACTCTGCACCCCAAAGCTCAAGAGTTCTGATTGTGGGGTCTCCCAGTTGAAACTTGTGTGAGAAGATCACAGCACCAGATGGCTCCACTAACTCCTTTAATACATTTCCTACAAACATTATAAATCAACAAACAAACATGACCAAAGGTGTTTCAGCAATGTGATGCACATAATAATTTTACAAACTTTATCAAGCATGCATAATGGGTTATGTGCGGTACAAATTCACTTACCATTGCCACCAGCTCCCTGATCATGGATACTACAGATAGGGTTATCACTTCCTCTTTCTAAACATGCTCTAATAACTCGGTTCAGTTTCTGCTCCATCTCTGCATCACCCCTTTGAACTGCACCAAAATCTAGTTCTGCCTTGTTATCACCTTGCACCTGCACATCAGAGATGACAATCAAACCTTAATTTTTTCAACTGAAGTGTGATAGACTGCTGGTTCATGAATAGGTGATTTGTCAGTTGCATTGGTTATAAACAGTCAAACAAAAAATGATGTTAAAATTATAAATGATGAGTTAGAAAGAATTAATAAAAATATCATACAAAATTTTCAAATTTGGATTCAAAAAAAAAATCCCTCACCTCCACTGAGCTTGCTGAACCTCCACCAACCCCAATACGATACACTGGACCTCCCAACTTCACCACTTGCATACCTAGCCACAAAATAAAAACAGAAACAATATAAAGCAGCAATGCACAACATGCAGCTTTCCTGCCTCCATTCAAACAACATTCATCATGTAATTCATGCATCATCATTTTTATCATAAAATAGAACAATAATAAATAAAGTATGAATGTTTCACATATTCCATTCTTGAAGATTCTCTGTTGATTACCCATGTATTTGAGGCAGCAAGCACCTCTGAACTTCTACCAGAATACACAGTGCAACAACCCAGAAAACAAATCTCCATGATCGCAGCTGTGAGAATCTCAAAAAACAACGAGAGAAACTTTTGTTACTGAAGTCTGAACTGGACAGCAGCATGTTTAATTCCCAAGTGGGTGATTGAGACAATATATCTGTTGCATACACATTATTTACTATACATGCAATTACATACCTTTCTCTGGTTTCAGCTTGTTTACCATATTTTCATCCAAAGACCCAACGCCACCACTGAACATGATGGGTTTGATCCATTCCCGGCGATCTCCAGATGGTTCCATCAGACCAAAAGAACGAGCAAATCCAGAAATTACAGGTTCTCCAAATTTGTTTCCATAATCTGAAGCTCCATTACTTGCTTCAATTAAAATTTCCAAAGGAGAAGCAAAGTTATCTGGATACTCTAAAGATGGATCTTCCCATGGTAGTTCATAGTCTACACAACAGAATACCAACATTCTTTAGATGCCGAGTGTTAAATTGTTACTTACTGATTACAAAGTACTGTCCCTACTTCGGATGATCAAATCATAGATCAAAGAGGCAAAAAATAAGCACGAATGCATAAGGATTTTGGAAGGAGACACTTGTGGTCTACCTCCAGATACTAGCACAGCATCTGCCTGAAGAGATGAGAAGAAACAAAAAGTTCAGTCATGATCGCCAACAGCCCAACAACACTCAAGTACCTCTCAACACAAATTTAGAGTGGTCATTTTTCTGGTAAATGATATTTCACTTACCAAATTCAGCTGCAAGATATACAGATATGTACCAACTGTAGTGGGTTTTCTTTGTGGTCAAAAATGGGAAATAAGAAAGTATATTTTATTACATGTGTTCAGAAATCATTTACTTACCAGGAATAAGTAGATTTCCAACACAGTAGCCAGCTGTGCCTGCTATACAGTGGCCTCCCCTGCCAACTGCGTGGACATCTCTGATCCTCCCACCAGTTCCTGTTGTTGCTCCACTAGAGATTAGATGGAGACTCAGAGAGTTAAAAGCACGCACGCACACACACACACAGATATTTATCATACATGCAGGGAGGATGGAACATAAGGGAAAAATATAATAAAGTCATGACAAAACAGAACTGAATGACTAAGGTTACTGAATGGTGTTGACTGATAGGGTAATTAAATGAAGGACGCTGGACAAGTAACATGCATGAAGTAATAAAACGTTGGGTGGAAAATCTGGATTGGAAAGATGCGAACTGAATTAAAACAGAAGATGGCAGTCTTCTGGGTTGTAGCGTCATGTAGTCTGGTAGAAGTTTACCAGTGTTTCATAGGTCTCTGCTGCTTCCATTGATGCCTTTAGCTGAGTCAATATTCTGTATTTTAAAGGGCAGTAGGCTTAAATATTGAAGTCCAAGTTACTGGTCCATTCAGTTTAAAACCGAAAATGCAATATTCATAACACCGTTTCAACATAATCTTGAAAAAGGTAAAGGTAATGTATGTGTTCATGCACCATGCCAAGGAAACTTTAGGAGGAGCAGAAGGCAATAACCACACATCATTTCTCAGTTCTAGAGAGGTGAGTTATCAGTTTAAGGACCAGGTTGCCTTTACACCTAATGAAGCAATGCTACAACTCACTTAACAGAACAGTGGATGGACCATAGGGTTAATCATTAACAGCATGCTGTCTTATACTGGGTTAGATATTTTGAAACTTTGTTACTTTTCATTTTTAAAGTTGTACAGTTACAACAGCGTCAACTTTCCCACACATGTGTTTTGCCTTCATGAAATGTTCAATATGCAATCCTAAAAATTAAATGTGCATTTCTCTGTATGACTACTTTAGAGTTAAACTTGAACATCAAAAATAAACACAACCTGTTAGTAAAGTTAAACAAATGCTTGTACAGGAATTAACTTTTATATCAAATATTCTCACCTGAATGGGGCAACACCAGTAGGGAAGTTGTGTGTTTCAGCAGTGAAGATAAGATGTGACTTGCTATGAACTATTTTAAAGCTGCTTGCTTCTTTTGAGTTACTAGGACGCAGGTGTTTAACCCTGAAACCCTCCATAGCACTGCAAAGAAGAAAGAGCATATAAATCAATGAAAACTGCCATAAGAAAAGCTTCCTGAACTTACAAGCAGTGCAATTCAACATCAATTATATGTGAACATATTACCAACATATCAAAAAAACAAGCGTAAATCAAGAGTTTCTTAATGCTTCTGATAAGGATGTATTACAATAAGACATCTCAGATTAGGTTCCACATCAAAAGGATACCTAATGACAGAGATACTTCCTGAGATGAAGTTTTAAAAATAAATGTTATGATAGATAATGCCCAAAACACTGTGTCACATAATAATTTAAAATTTTAATTCATCAACCATACCTGCTGTTATCGTTGAACTTGATTACATTATTTGGGTTGGTAGAATTTTGGGTATTGATTATCATGTCTATCAGCGATTCTGGTTGTTCCTTACCATTTATCACCATTCGGCCCTACAAATACAAAGTACAAACAAAATTACCAGCATCTGAGGTACAATGAGAAAACTGATTAATACTATTAGATATTAAATAACAAGTCAAAATGGTCATGTCAGGAACTCTTAACCTTGAAAAACCAATGCCTGCTGTGTTCACTGTTTGATTGAGCTAGATCAAAGCACTCCACACTGGTTGGATTACGTTTTAATTTGTTTTTGAAAAGGTCTGTGTAAAAGTCAAGATCCCAGTCATCAAATGCCAAGCCTGAAACAGATAATATAAGGAATTATATATAACTTTCTAAACAAGAATATAGTAACACCTCTTCCAGCTACATACGAATGCAAAAATTATTGGATTATAGTGTTTTGCCTTTGACAATGCTTTGGTGGGGAATGCTAACCTATTTTTTCTACTCAAAATACCACTAACATGAAATTACCCTGTGCCTATGTACTATGCCATGAAGGTGTATATTAGACTCAGAGGTAAAGCTCCATGCATTTGATGATGGTATTACACAGAAGTGAATATTCAGATTAATGTGAAAACTACTATTTTTAAAATATCTTCAAATCAGTATGGGCACATAAATTTTGGGGAAAGGCACAATTACTAGGCATTTGTATACGCCAACATTTTTAATCGCATTTTTAGAAATTTGTCTTTACTTTCGAATATAAGACGGCCTTGAATGAAGACAAAAATGAAAACTCACCTAATAGGTATATGCAGTTGTATAATATGTTAACACATATATACTGTGACTTACATTTGCAGTAAAAACAACAATTTAATGGATAGTAACCAGGCCAGTCTGTACATACCCAGATGAGAATTCACATCTTCTAGTGCCAATCTTCCTGCAGATAACACATCAACTTCATACCAGTCTTCTGGAATTATTCCTAGTTCAAAACTCTCAATGGGTGTGATGTAACGACAATGTGTCATGCGATCATGCAGTAATCCCACCAACTACACAGTGCAACAAAGGACAAGTTTCAAGCTCAAATATATGTAAACTAATCTGCACATAGGATCTACCAATATTATCACACAAGCCAGAACAATGAAGGAATGCATATAAGCATTTCACTTACATGGATTTATTCAACAGTCCTTTACTGCAAACTAGAGATAAAGAGAATCATTCAAATACACAATACTACACCATAAAAAAAAATTATTAGACATCTGTAGACTGGGAAAAATATATACCAAAAAAAGAGAAAAAAATTAAATAAAAACATTGGAAAACCGTGTTAAAGAAAAACATGGATGTAAGTATTAAATATAGGGGAGATAAAGAAGAAAAAACAACAAACCAGCTTCTGCAAAAAGACCCACATGATAGGAAGTACGTAATTTAATACTGAAAGATTAAATTTTACACAGCATTGCAATGTTTCAGTAAAGAAAGACACTA
>NW_019059974.1:496765-508831 GCF_000696155.1 Zootermopsis nevadensis | reverse complement strand
CCCCCACTTATTGCATCTCCAGACTACTGCAAAAATATGACATCCATACAATACAGAAATCAATTAACAAAATAGACACTTAATCCAATTCAATCAGACAGACAACTCCCGACTAAACAATCAGGTGTTTACAAGGTCCTATGTTCCTGTGGAAAGATGTACATTAAAGAAACCAGCTGTCGCAACTCACCAGGATTACGTAACACGTGAGACACCAGACTGGAGAACCAGTGGCCAAGCATTATACAGCCAGCAGATATGGCACTGACTTCAACAAAAGAGAAGTTACTGCCAACATCAGCAGCTACCGTCTCTGCATAATCAGTGGGGCAATAGAGGTAAGCAGAAAACTTCGACTGTGAAGATGGTTACAGGCTAAGCAAAGACTGGCTGCACCTTCTTACCCCCAAATGACCCACACCACTGGGCCCTCAAAAGGGCAGGTCCAATCTCCCAATCACACGGCTGATGAACAGCTGCCACTCCCTTCCACTTAAGCAGTCCAAATTCTTTCCGACATGGTAAACACAACCTCCTCAACCACATGCTCCTCTCCCATCAGATAGCACCAATCAGCACCCGCAAATTCATCTCACGCCAAATGCCCGAAATCACCTCACCTCATCCAAATTGAAAATGATTAACTGCAATGTGTACCGAAACATCGGATAACACCTGATATCTGGCACGTCTCTCACCCAAAAGCCAAAGTTATGCAATAAACAGACAGAATAAGTTGTAGCTGTGTGCCAAATGACAGAAAAGCTGGAAATGCAAACCATACAAAATGAAGCGCAATAAATTTATTATAATATACTGTCCATCTGTGAGACACGACAGCATTCATGCAATGGCCTTACAAACACTGCCAAGCATAATGCGTGCTCCTGTACTCTCTGAAACTGCTTCCAAGCTGTTTCAGTTTAATTTGCACCGTTGCCTACTAAGAGGATTCCTTAGTTTCCTCAATGACAGGACCAAGAAAACCTGAAGCTGCAGGGCCATCAGTGATAAGAAATCATCGTATCCATAGTACAGAAAGAAGCATCTCAGAGAATGGCATGGCACTTCCTACTACACTATATGACAGAAAATAAAATAAAATAAAATAAAATTATCTTACCCTTATTTCTTCAGCTGTACGTTCCTCCAATTGTGATGGTATCTCAGACTCTGCTGTTACTTCTGAATCAGCTACCTCCATCGCGTCAGACAAATTGTGCTGCGTTGAACTACCATCGAGCAGCATATCTGGATCTCTGTCTTCGTAGTTCCTCACAGCATACACCCTATCACTGTCATCTGCCCGATATTCCAGGAAGTCATCCGTCCCTGTTGTTGGGTGCACCAGCCTGTCCGCCTGCTCCACTACAGAACCGGACACCTCGGCACTCTTCACTTGGCTTTCTGACACATTCTCATTACCTTCTAGTTTATTTGAATTTGATTCAAGCGCAAAATCTTCAGAACTAAGGTTAAATATGCTGATATTTAGTTTATGTTTAGTGTACGCTATATCTGAATATTCTTTGTCTTTACTATGCAATGCAGTTTCTTTAGCTTCCTCAAGCTGACCGTCGTTTTGTGTGGAAACACGTAAAACATCAACAGCACCACCCATATCTGATACAAGTTTTTCAATATGATCCGCATCTTCAATGGAGTTTGGACTCTTATTTTCTGATGCATATGAAGGAATCACACGTGCTACTTGATCATCATGCTCCACATTCAGAGACTCAGAGTTGGATTTCCTATCAGCTGTGGACAAAAGAACAACACTCACAATGTACAAGCATACAATCCCTACATTCTGCATAGTGATATATATTTTAAAAGTATGAAGTGTTTGTTAATTCTGCTGTAAAATGACTACATGAAAGATACAGGAAATCTATACAGTGAAACCTCTATCCGTCGTTCCCCGAACTATCGTTTTCCCGGATGCATCGTCCGTTTTGTTCGGTTCCTGATACATCCCATATAAAATAATGTTACGTTTTCTCGCTTCAGGAATGCTTTCATCATAAGTACAAAGGAAAGGCGGGCGACACTTTTCATTCTTCCGGTTCATCTCATTACCAGTGGTTCGGTGTCTTTTACAGCTACCTTTTGTCGAGTCCGGCAGTAAAAGTGAAGTCGTTCTCTTATGCGCATAATACTAGTGAACGTGACAAGGAAAACATTTTGAACGTGGAAAGGGCTCTGTTTGGCCTAAAACGTAGTTTCGACAAACCAATTGTCCATTAAAGACTTTTTTTGGTAAAAAGAAGTAACTCTGAAACAGATTCTGTGTATGCCGAGGATAAAAATTCATTTTTTTTCATTTTCAATGCTTTGCCGCAACCATCATTTCCCCGTATTCATCGTTTTTATTTCCCACCCTCTCCAAAAACGATGCACTGAGGTTTCACTGTATTCAGATTTCAGTTACATGGTGAAAACAATAAACCACTCGAGCTAGTCATTAAAATGAATCATAAATATGCCTGCATATTTCATATAAAATATTATTTGTAGGTAACAGTTACAAACATGATTATGTAAAACTTGGAGGTCATAGTAGAAAAATGTAGTGTAATGAGAATCTGTACTAGTGGAAATTACATGCAGAAATGAATAACTAATTATGAAATTATTAAATTGTGATTCCTGCTAGCCTTGCCACAGACAGTGAATCATTTAAAGGAAAGTAGACATTGTAATTTCTCATCAGAACATCTTGTCTTATACTACATGGTTCTGTTGGTATTTTCTGCAATCACAAGTTCTCCATAGTCAAATGTAAAAAATGTTTTGCAAACTCCAATATACAACTCGGCCTCCCCCTCCTCCCATTACTTACCTTTCTTATACCGACTGGCCTCAAATGATCTGTGACTAAGAGACAATAGATCACCCCTCAGAGTTCCAGAATCTAGACTTGTCATCACATCTTGAACATCAGATTGGCGATGTCCACTGCAGCAGTGAAGAGCTCCAGGATCAATGGGATGAGCCTCTGTAAAAGAGAACAGCATTGATTTCACGTGTCTGCTGCATTTCACTTCATCTAACTTGAATGCAGAGCTAATCAACAAAATCCAACTATATCACTACAGACTATTTCTGATCTGTTAATAAAATCCAAAGGTGATACAACAAACAGCTACATTCTAAATCCTGCAAGTCTTAAATTTACAGAAATGAAGTATCTATAAAACAGAACAAACGTACTCACATATTCTATAAGTAATCTGCATTATGTCATATACACTTCTAATTCTTTTATAAAGCTTTAATTCATAATAAAAATAAAACAAAAATTACTACTTGAGATATTTTGCTATAAACTGGCACACTTGTCTGGTCAAGCATGAAGGACATTGGCTATTATATTAGGAGTAGATTACATGTTCCAAAAAATTACTTTTCTGTAATTTTGTACTCCCCCCAGTCTTAACTCCAAGGCTTTCAGGACTGAACCACATTCAAAGCCGTATCAGATTCAGGAACATATGGAAAATTGTTCATAAAAAATATTACCAAGTTCCTAGTATTTGGAACAAAAGTAATATTGTCCTTTATTGTACCTCCACAATTTCAAATGATTTTTCTTACAAAGATGCTCTCTGGTAAGCACATATGCACACAACTACAAAACTCATAGCAGATCCTGTGAAAATTTAAGATTTGTCATACTGACACACAGATAAAACTGATAAACTGCAAGATGAAACTAGGTAAAGTTCCTCCAGTGTTATCCAATGCTAAGCACCATGACATGAACACAGACAAAGAAAAGCTCATGCATTCTTCACCTCAGCAGCAGAAAGGTGAGTGGTCAGCCTGGCAGTCCTGACAGCAATTCTGAACATTGCTGTAAGAAACTGAATCCATGACGTGCAGTTTGTATGTCACTTCACTGAGTTGTCAAAACTCCAGGAATCAACGAAAATGATACACAGACAGAAATGGCAAAGGGCAAATGAAAAGTTCAGGAATATGAAGTACTTAACTGTGTTAAAAATGTAACCCCCTGCTTCCAAGATACATTCACCCCAAGGAGTATTCACCATCATGCCACGCTGACCGTGATTATGAATAAAATTGTCTGTATCGAACAGCAAGTAGAGGTACTTTGTTGTCTCTGCCAGGAAGAAAGACTCCATACGATCCTCTTTTCGATGATCCCGAACATCTTTAATCTGCGAAAAGACTGTATTAGGACAACGACTGAAAGGTTTAAATCATATCCTGCCACTGCTGCTCAATGGCAATTTTTTTACACATCTGTACAACTTATATAAAATTAATTGATCTCTAAGAGAACTGGCCAACATGATCAACTTAAAGAAATGGTTAAATATTATGTTTTATATATTAGATTTACCTGTTATTCAATGCAATGGCACTTTAAGTAATTAATATCAATGTAGAGAGACAAAACATTAGTCACATGAGTCATTTCAAGTATCATCTCTTGATTAAGAACTTAGAAAAAATATCAGTCTTTAACACACAGTATTTACATAATATTCAATCTCTTTTAGGAACACATATTCGAAGAAGCGTTGGAAAATGTAAACGCTGGAGTGCTTGTGAATGGAGAACAATTAAATAACATTCGGTACGCGGATGATACTGTAGTATTCGCTGACTCTCTGGAACGTCTCCAAGAATTGATGGATCGTATTGTGACGGTCAGTACCAACCACGACTTAGATCTTAACGTCAAACAACGAAGCTCATGGTCATCAGTAAAAATGCTGTATTACCCGGTCAGCTAGCAGTTAACAATAACAAATAGAAGGACTATCGAAACATGCATACTTCTTTGTACTGAAGCTTTGTAATCTGTGACCACATCTGTGATATTTAATTGAATAATAATGGTATACAAACTGGACTTGATTCCTAAACAATTAGCGATTTAAAACCTGCCTTTCAATTTTCTGTAAATAGCCAAAACCATGATGCTTAAAATTTCAAGGAGATTAATACAGAACTTAAATTATTCCAAATGAATTTCAGTCCAAAATTTATTCCAGTCTATGTTCTATTCTAGTATAAACTGTAACACATTCCAAAGTAATTCATAAATGCCATAGTATTATAATATTATCGCCCAACAGATTAATATCATCAGCATATATCAAAAGCTGATGAGGCCCATTCAATTCCAAACTGCACTGAATTTCTTGGACTTTCTGATGGCATATTCTAAGGCAGAATTGAAAAGGAGTGGCAATAGAGTATCTCCCTGTTTCAGGCCATTCCGAGCAGGAAATGTATCAGACAAATGTTTACCTACATGAATTTTGCTGGAGGTTTCACTGAAACATCATTTAATTAGCCTGACTAGGTTCTTAGGTACACCAAATTCAAGCAAAATATTGTGGAGCTTCTCTTGTAATTGAGTCACAGGCTTTCTTGAAGCCTATAAATATTTGGTGCACTGTCCCATTGTATTCCCTCTTTTCTCTAGTATCTGGTGAATGTAGAGAATCTGATCGCTTGTAGATCTATTACGATGAACCCACGCCAATGCCCCCCAATAATTTCACTGGCATATGCAGTCAGCCACGCCAGAAGAATGTTGGATAACATTTTGTAGGCAGATGATAAGAGAGAGATTCCTCGATAATTATTACAGTCGGTCATATCGCCATTCTTACGAATCGGTACAATAATAGATTCTTTCCTCTGCTGTGACATTTCCTCCTTATTCCATATAGAGCAAATAAATTTGTGTATCTCGGAACACAACGCTTCACCTCCTCTCTTGATCAATTCAAATGGAATCTGATCAGTAACCAGGGATTTTTACTTTTCCAATTCTGCTAGCTCTAATAAGAAATTGTTGAATCAGATTTGAATTGAGGAATGTCACGTTCAAACTTAAAATGTCATTGAAAATTATTTGGGTAAGATCACATTCCGTTTGTAATGCCTTTAGCTGACACAGAGTTGTTTATTCAGTTAAGTTCCTTTTCCTTATTAAACTTGCTGCTTATGAGTATCTTTTGTTCTGCTAATTAGCGTTGTTCTTTTCCTCAACAGAACAGCATTTTTATTGGTCCAACATTGTCGGTTCCACTGATGCTGTTTGCAGTTTACGGGATGGGTGCTGGTAGTACTAGCATTCCGATTTACATGCGATTACTTATGTGCCTGAGTTACTTGCGCTTTGGATTCGAAGGCCTCATGTATGCTATATATGGTAATGACCGCCCTATGATGCCATGTCCATCTGAAGAGGCATACTGCCACTTTCGGAGCCCTAAGACCCTTCTTCTAGAGACAGGCATGGAGAATTCAAACATATGGCTAGCTGTTCTTGGACTTACTGCATACATGATTTTGTTCAAAGCTATGAGCTACTTCTTATTACGCTGGAGACTATCACGACATCGCAACTTTGCTGCTCTCAATTATGTTGGGCGAATAATCAAGACACATTTCAGTTTTACACATCAATACAAGTGATGGTTCTGTATTTCATCTGACAATTGAAACGATTTCAGTGCATAGTAAGAGCAGTGACTATGTTGAGTGGGACCCTTGTCACCACAGTATGAGATAAAGAAGGTAGCTGCAAATACACAGCCAACGTGGGGGGTCCTCCAGCTTGGGTGTTGAGTGGTGTGCTAACAGCTCATTACCATAAAATCAAGCATGCACAAAATGTTATAAAGGGCCCTGGTTTAGGAACCATTGGCAGTTCTTATGAATATGGTAATGAACCTATGGGGTATATAAAAAATGACCAATATCTTGACCAACTGAGGTTGCTTTAAGCTTCTCAGGAGGACTCATCTCCATATAGTATGTAAGTTATGAGTGCAAGAAACATGTTTTTACACTGAACATTTCTGCATAATCTTAAAACACAGTTGTTTTTTTGAGGGGAAGGGCAATGGAACATCTGCAAGGCAAAACTCATCTGTCATAACTTATCTTCTACTTTTTAGTACCTTTGAACATGTTTTGTAATATTACTAATTTTTCCAAAAAAATATTCTGCTTACAAACAACAACAAAATTCACTTGGGAAGGGTTAAAAATTATTACGTATTCTCTTTCTCCGTGTCCATTCTTACTGTCTTAGGCACCTTGCACTCCACAGAATTAGTAATCATAAATAATGGACATGTTACGCTGTGACTATTTTTAATATTAACCATAGGTTCCTCAGTCTCTCTTTCATGTAGTATTCACATCAGAAGTCACATCACTCTTCAACTGTAAGTACTTACTGTAGCATAACCACAGGGTGTGCGGGCACTGTGTTGGATGCTGTGCAGAATATCCTTGCCCACTTCCAGTAGATATGGATCACCAGTGGCTCTGTACAGGTACATTACTGACTCTATAAGTTCAGGACGTAGTGGATAGCCTTCACGGTTGGCTCCTGCTTCTCCCTGGAAGATCATACGTATTGAAAAATTAGCAGTTAAAGCAGCAAATACAACCTGATATATGACTTGAAGCTTTTGCAGTGACTAAACTCAATAAAATATTCTCCGGCAATCAGCCGCATCAAATGGTTACATGAAGAGATCAATGTTTCAGGAACCATCTGTCCCCCATCATCAGGGTTCTGATGTTACCAGATACCACAATCATCTCCTACATATACCTGTCTGGGACTAGTACTCATGGCTGGACCCTAGCCAATCGGAGTTGGTGGGTGGTCACATCAGAACCCTGATGATGGGGACAGAAATGGTTCCTGAAGCGTTGGTCTCTTCATGTAACCATTTGACATGGCCAACTGTCTGATAAGATTTTATTGAAATAAAACCTGTTTACACAAACTGTACAATTTCAATGGTCTGAATTCACTTGGTTAACAGATTGCTTTAACTGCTATAAAAACATATTATATTATAAATATGAGGATCTGAGATTCTCATGGCAGTGAGTATGAAGATGGCTGTCTATTGGGTTGTGGCACCATGCAGCATGGCATACATTCAGGACAATAAGTCCTCATCACCCTGATGATGGAAGCAACAACTACCTCTGAAACGCTGGTAAATTTCTACCAAATTACATGGTTCTATAACCCAGAAGACAGCCATCTTTGTATCATACGTGAATTTTGGAAAACTGTTGAACTGTAGATATGAGTATAGCAATGCAGTTGTTGGATTCTACTGTAAAAGTGTGCAGAAAAAAGTAGAATTGTCAAATGAAGTAAAAATATTATAAATGAGCAATTTATTACAGCTTCCCCAGTACATTACAGCATTTTTCAACATTTAAAGTCCAAATCATGTGGCCTCCAGAAAAACATTTCCACTGTACCTGTTTTACTGTGACCGTAATGACGGCTGGAGAGAATTGCTTAATGCTCACTAAAACTGTTCAAACATGCTACTGATCATCTAGGAGCGTGTTCATGAATATAAAGCAGAAACTGTGATGTTTATTTTGCACAAAAAACTGAACAAGCAAGAACACGACATTCTTTTTCTTTTGAAAAGCTGTGTGCTACAATTGAAAAGTAAAAATAAAAATCTGAACAGTACTGTGGAGCATGGCACTAGAAATATTAAACGGCACGAAGACAACTAATCGATAAATACTGGTACTGGAGCAAAATCTCACCTGCAGAATATTGTAGTACTCCGGAGTGAATCCATACTGTTTCCACACCTGATGATAATTATGGAGTGACTTTACTGCTTTACTGGTATCTCCTGCAATTAAATAATACCAATGCAATGTAAAAATAAATTGCTTTTCAACAGCAGGACAGGTACATATTCCCTATCTAGCAACTACCTTCTGGAATTCAACTTCAGCAACCACTTACATCACCAGGAATGCTTTAAATTGAAACAATCTGAGCATACTAAAAGTGTAAAATACACACAGAACAATGCACTGCACAAAATCCTCACATCATCCAGGCCTCCCAAGAGGTTTGAACCCTTAAGGTTCTCTGACTAAAATTCTGCATGCATTTCTCACATCTTTCATGCATAATGCGTATCACATCCATCCCATCATCCTAAATTTGATTACCCTAAAAGCATCTCATGAGAGAACAAATTATGAAGCTCCTTATTATGCACTTTTCTCTAGTCGTGTTACTTCATTCTTGTAACATTCAAACATTTTCCTCTATCCTCTGCGTCCAGATCGGCTCTGGGGCCCACCCAGCCTCCTATCCTATGGGTAACAGGGTCCTTTCCCGGGGGGTAAAGCGCGGCCAGGGTGTGATGCTGACCACTCACCCCCATCTAGTGCTGAGGTTAAGAATGAGTAGGAGCTACACCTCCTCTCCACCCAAGCGCCTACATGGCATATAGTGCGACAACTTTACTGTAGAAGAACGTGCCATGTTTATGTTTGTATTACTTGTACAGGCAACTAGAAGACCCCTTCTTTATGAACAGAGTCCAGCATCACTTGCAGTGGCTGGTGTAGACCGTTGGTGATCCTGAGACTGCAATTGTATAAATAAAATGAGTGGATCCAGCGGAAATAAATGTAAACCATTCATAGTGGCCAAGACAGTAAACATCAACAACTGACAGTTAATAAAAGTTATTACCCTTTATTTTTAAACTGTGTTTTCAGAATAAAGTACTTCCCATATTAAATAGGAAAAGCCAAGGTTCCCAGAAGCACATGCAGTACTGACATTTCAGTCTTTTAACCACTTCTCCTGTTACACCACATTAACTCAGGTTAAAAATGTTGCCCCAAATATCCCAGGTTAAGTTGTAAAAGCTGTGAAAAAATGATGTCCCAAGAGACACCATGTAGACACTTAAGGGGAGAGGAGGTATAGCTCCTACTCATTCTTAACCTCGGCACTAAATAGGGATGAGCGGTCACGGCTGCATTTTACCACTGGGGAGAGGGCCCTGGTAACCATTGGACAGGAGGCTGTGTGGGCCCCAGAGCCAGTCTGGATGTATAGGTTAGAAGAAAAATCCTCTGCTCATCGGGGAACAAACGGTCTTCCAGCCCACAGTCAGTCACTATACTGTCTCCAGGTTAAGATGCAACAGTTCTAATTTTCTGGCTACGAGTTATTATCTCAAGGTCTTTCCTAAGAATAATATGACCTGCATCTTGCCAGATGGGACCAGTGACAAATACTGCCTATTTCTATATTGCACCTTTAATGACATTTTCTGAAGTTGATAAGAGATGTGACAATCATGTTATTTTATTACATTATCATATTATTTATGAAATACGTAAGTAAATATGACTCTTATGATGATGAAGTAGAAGACATTTCTGTTTATAAGTCTGGAAGTAATACTTCTACTTCAGAAGCAGAAATACAGATTCAGATTCAGACAGCTCTGCTGACATACAAGTTCTACAATGGGTGAAAGTAAAATAATTTAGGTCTACCACACAACACAGGTAAGTCTGTGCACTGCCCAAGATAACTTGAATTAATAACGAAGCTGTTTATAATACAAAGAATTGTCTTCTGTTACATCATGTGTTTTGAAAAATGACTTACTGTACCCACATTAGTTTACGTCTGTTAAATATCTGCTGTCTAATCTTTGTTAATATTTTACAAATTTAATTTTTATTGCTGTATTCTTACTCTCCTATGTTACATATGTCACGCACCTATAAGACTCAGAACTCCAGGCCAGTATGCTTCTAAAGACTGGAACACAGGTAACGTAACTTGGCCTTTTGACATAGACACCCACAGATGCCAGTCATCTCTCTTTAAATATTTATCAATGGCTGCCCGTCCTTCATTGAACATATGCATGAGCTCTGGACGCTGAAGTAACAGGGAACCTTTGGCCAAGTATTCATAGTAAGAGTCAACACCTGCTCCTATCCCAGCATCCTGAGCAGTCCAGCGTCCTGTTTGAACATCAATATGATTGCCAACTAGACCAATTGCTGACCGGTGATGATATAAAGCATTCAAAGCATTCATAGCAACCTGAAAATTAGGAAATACATAATCAGAAAATACCAAAACAGGTGCCCTGAGTAATGCAGTGCAATCCGTATTTCCCTGAGTAAGATAAATTTTAATTATTCAAATGCAATTTCATGGCATACATTTTACTATTTAAATAGTACCAGGACTCTACGTTGGCTCCTACGTCAGGAGCCAACATAGAGCCAAAAATATGAAACACTGCATCATCTATCAAAACTATTTAAGTGCCTGAACAAGATGAGGTAAAGTAATCAACGACTCACATTTTAGTATATTTGCGTACATTTATAAATACTTACATGGAAGATGTTTCACTTACGTAACGGAAACATACATACCATTTGACAACGTGAACAAATATTAACTATACATGACTAACCAATTCACCGCCAAATTTTACTGCAGTCTGGCCCAGTGAAGGCTACAAAATTTGAGGTTCTCACGGCGGTGAGTAAAAAGACAGCTGTCTTCTAGGTTGTAGTGGTATGCAGTCTGGTAGAAGTTTGCCAGTGTTTCAGAGGTTGTTGCAGCCTCCATCTTCAGGGAAATGAGTACTAATCAACGTCTGAAATACTAGTAAACTTCTAACAGATGGCACTAAAATGCAGAACACAGCCATCTTCATGTGGCATGTAAGCTAAGAAAGGTTCCATCCATCAATGAATATATGTGATCACTGTAAATTAACACTTCATTCACAGTCCTGAGTAATTGTTACCGCGACCCTACAAATTGTGGTGAACTCATTATTTTCTTGCAGGGTGGCCCATACTGTGCAGCTGAGCTCATTTGTTCTTCTCGGTGGTTATCACTGAGGTAACACAGTGATCCTAACAGCTAGTTCCAGAAAACAAACATTACACAAAGATGTCAAGTTGATGTAACCATCTGATGGTTAACTCTAGTACTAACACTAGTATGACAACAATACTGTCATGGAGTTATGCAAGAGTAAACAAACACATCAGTTCAATCCTAACACTAGCTAAACACCTACCCTTAACACATTCTCATTCCGCTGACCAACCTCCTACCTCTTCAAACAAAGGATCCCCTGTGAGCCTTGATATGGTTCCAAATTCCAGGATAAAAGTTCCAACTCCAGCTGTACAAGTGATGCTCGTTTCACCAACTGG